>JAJGRW010003000.1:0-68975 GCA_025461045.1 Carex parvula | reverse complement strand
ATTAAGATCTGTGCGCATGGATATTAAAGCAGACGAACACGGATTTAATACAAAGCGCACGCATCTTAATGTTGATTGAACGGTCATTAAACCCATCGAATCAAAGTAGGTCCGATGGGCATCGGACCTATTCTGAATTCTTTCGTGAAGAGACAGTAGTAGGTCCGATGGGTATCGGACCTACTTTTGGTCCAATTAGTTCCAACACCGTCCGATCAATATTAATACGTGCGCACGGATATTAAAGAAACATGTGCTAATTATAAAGCAGACGAGGAACTAATTGGACCAATTATAAAGCAGACGAGGAAGTTGCGGGCGTGAATCTTAAAGCAGATCGGACGATCATCTAACTCACTTTGAGTCCGAGGGGCATCGGACCCAAATTGACCTCCCACTCATAACATATATATGGAAGTGGAGATGATCTTGTGAGTATTGGATCAAATTATGTCTGTTATCTAAATAAAGTTGTTCGATTTATATTAAAAATTGTTTACACTTAATTAGTACGAAATCAAAATTGTTTCCTTGAAACAAAAAAAAATAGATCCTCTGGTGTGGTCAATTACTGACAGAACTGTCACTGTACTGGGCCTTCTAATCTTTGTGGGCTCCACTGGTCAATAGGAGATTAATAAACATTTATTAATTGTTTCCTTCATTCCTATAAAAACCCGAACTCAGGAGGTCTACATTTCATTTCCAATTATATAATCAGAAGTAACACAGACAGAAATTAAGAGATACATCATACATGGAGGAGCTAATGAGAAGAAACATGGAGCTTGAGAAGCAACTGAGAGATATTAAAGAGAGGGAGGTGGTGCTAAAGACAGAGCTCAATCGCACACTCACGCGTCTCCATTTTGTGGAGGAGGCCGAGGAGCGGCTCTGCTATCAGATGGGGGAGCTCGAGGCAGAGGCCGTGGAACAGGCACGCATGTATCGGTTACATGTAAAGGAGCTCTCTGATCAGCTCACAGCTGCTCTTGGGTTGCTCAGATCAACCAATTCGGTTTGTTAGTTAGTTAATTAGATTATGCTTTAATTATAGCATCTATGTTTGTAAATACTTTTCTTATTAATGAAAATCGTAAGATGGCAAGTTGCCACCTTACTATCAAAAAAAAAAATTATAGCATCTATGTTTGCTATTAGTAAGGTGGAAGTAGTTATTTTTTATTCTTTTATGTTACTTTTTTCTTTTTCCTTTTTTTTTTCTTTTCATAATTTCTTCTCTTTTTCTATCCTTTTCTTTTAATTTGTCTTGGTGTTTGTATATATTTAGTTGGTTCATCAATTAATTACACGGGAACTTGTGAATGATGAGAAGGGCAAAGATGTAAATATGTAATTCAGTAAGAACTGCAGCCCACTTTCGATGAACGAGTAGCTATGTCAACTTCAGTATCTTGGATGGTATGAATTCGTATTCTCTTCATTAATTCAAAAGGTAATCTTTGGAGTTAATGCATCTCGACCATCCGATTTGTTTTAAAATTTGTGCGGACTAAATCTGCACTAATATTAAAGGACCTCTATATTTTATGTAGAATCTGAATTAGCTCCGTTTAAAATTAGACGGTTGAGATTCATTAACTCAAGAAATTCTCTTTTGAGTTAATGCAGAGGGTGCGCATTCTGGATCGTATAGGTTGGTAGCAATCTTATGAAAAACGCCCAAGGGCTTTTCCAAAAAAAAAAAAGGCATTCTTATGAAAACGCTCATGACTCTCATTTCCATTTTTATTGTACGAATCTGCTCTCTTTCACGAAAGAATTCTTTCAGAGACCTACTTTGGTTTGATGGGTTTAATGACTGTTCAATTAACATTAAGATGCATGCGCTCTGAATTAAGATCCGTGCATGTTTGCTTTAATATCCGTGCACACGTATTTTAATATTGATCGGACGGTGTTGGAACTAATTGGACCAAAAGTAGGTCCGATACCCATCGGACCTACTACTGTCTCTTCACGAAAGAATTCAGAATAGGTCCGATGCCCATCGGACCTACTTTGATTCGATGGGTTTAATGACCGTTCAATCAACATTAAGATGCGTGCGCTTTGTATTAAATCCGTGTCCGTCTGCTTTAATATCCATGCGCACAGATCTTAATACTGAGCAACCAAACCCTTGTACTGTGCAGAGCTATGTTGCATGGATACGGGTACAGGTATCGTATCGGATACGATACGGACACGGAGATACGACAATTTTCAAAAATTTAGGATACGATACGTTTATTATATATATTATTTTTTATTATTTTATATATTATATTTAGATAATCATAACTTAAATCAAATTTGTATAAAAAATTAAAGGCATAATATAAGAATATATTAAATACTATAGTAACTAGAATATAACACAAAGGAAACTTTGGTGCAGTGGTTAAAGTTTTTGACCCCTTCCACAGAGGCGCGAGTTCGAGTCACGCGAGCAGCAGAAAAAAAGGGATTTTCGCTGGTTCACAGGCGCGGCTCACGACGAGCGCGGTTCACGGGCGCGGCTCACGGCGCGGGAGCGGTTCACGAGCGCGGTTCACAGGCGCGGTTCACCGTATCCACCCGTATCCCGCCGTATCCGTGAGTTTCAACGGAGTATCGGCGACCGTATCGGTCAAGTAAGGATACGCCACGTAGGCGGATACGCCAGCTGGCGTATCGGATACGTATCGGTGCCGTATCGGGCGCGTATCGGTATCCGATACGTGTCCGATACCGATACGCGGCCTAAACCGGCGTATCCGTGCAACCTAGGTGCAGAGCAACCAAACCTGGAGCAAGGATTTTCCGACACCGACCATGACTCAGAAAGACAGTAACCTCCTTGCTAGTTGCTCCATTTTAATATCCATAAACTTATCTTTGAGTCATGGTCGGTGCAAGGAGGTCAGAAAAACAGAGAATTATAGAATATGGACTATACCTTTAAGCATAATAGAAGGGTTTAGAATGCCAGCTAATAATTATGTTTTGGGTTTCAGAAATCCAATTAGCGTGAGAATTATAGAATATGGACCATACCTTCAAGCCAAAACGGAAAATGCTTTTTGACTAAAATGAAAATTTCATTGAATCAAAATAAATAATGGGTTCTATTCATTTTTTTCAAGTTAGGGGGGAAATTAACGCAGGGGATAAAAGTTATAAAAGAAAAATTGAAGACTTCTATATTTGGAAAAACTTGAAGCCATGGTTCTCTCTTCAAAAAAAAAAAAGCATGAACAATAATATTCCAGACACCTTAAATAAAATTGCAGACAATAACTCCAAAAATATGGCAACATTTTTGTACATTATATTCATTTTCATTGGAAGTTTATATTGTTAGCTGAAGTCTTTAACAAAGGATCCAATCCAATCCACCTGATCCGAAATCTGTTTGCTCGATCCAGTTGCAACTAGTTTTAGGTTAGGTCGCTTTCGTTACTTGGATAAACAAACTTAATTGATCGGATCTGTTGAACCGTGGCATCAGCTTACATAAACTGTCTACAGTTAGTTGACAAATGTATGATTTTCTTTGTTTTGTTGGTTTATTTTTGTGCAATGTATGATTTTTTATGGAATTATATATTGCAACATTTGAGGCGTTGAAGCAAATGAAAAGATCTTGATTATGCTCAGTGGCGCACTTTGGGTTCTACTGCTTAGTGCAATTACTTCAATAGTACCACCACTTACCCACCTATTCCCACAAAAATAAAATATATATCTACTTCCATTACTAAAGAATATACCAATTTTTTCTTTGAGAAGGCTCTATTTATCTACTGCATAAATATCTTTTGGTTGCAACACCTATTTATGCCGACAATTTTATTAATATCCAAAGTTAATTACAAATTAATAAATAAAGCCAGAATTCCCTGATTTTTCAAAAAATGTCCAAACTGGCCAGATTCTGGCCAGTTTTCTCTTCCCCAGAAGCCGGCCAGAATCTGACCGGTTTTTTTTTTTTGGACACTATGAAGAGTAAGATAATGAAATCTAACACTGAAAATTCGAATTTTTTGTTTAAATTTTTTGTTAGATTAATTCTTTTGATGTATAATTAGCATATTTATACTAAAATACGCTAAATTATTATGTTGAATTACACTATATTACATTAAATTATGATAAATTATGTTAAATTACGTTAAAATACGGTAAATTACAGTAAATTACATATGAATATGGATGATATCTTTACTGAGAAGGCGAAAAACACGATGAAACTTCAAATGGCCATAAAACGGCGCTCGAGTGTCCGATTTCAGCAAATGACCACCTTTTGAAAAGCTTGCAAAAATACGCATGCGTTAGTGCTCGCGATGCCAGATTTCAAAATTCAGAATTGCAAAAAAATAAAAGGAAGAGCCTCAAAACTTGAGTTGAAGTTTCTGATTAAGATTTTCATTTCTATTATTCAATCTAAGTAGCTCAGTAAATTAGTCATATAATAAACTTGTAGAATACCAATTTTTACTATTTTTGGAATTTTTTTACTATTTTTTATGATTTATGAAAGATGGCATAAAATCGGCCTAATTTAGCGTAATTTTGCGGAGTTTAGCTAATTTATCTGTATTTCATTATAATTAGCGAAATTAGTGTAATTTAATGTAATTTAGTGTAACTCAACATAATTTCAAGTAATTTAGCATAATTTAATGTAATTCAACAAAATTTAGCGTATTTTAATATAAATATGCTAATTATACATCAAAAGAAGTAATCTGACAAATAATTTACACAAAAAAATTTGAATTTTCAGTATTAGATTTTATTATCTTGCTCTTCATAATATCTCTAAAAAAAATAAAAAAATAAAAAGGAGAAACCGGCCAGATTCTGGCCGGTTTCTGGGAGAGAGGAAACCGGCCAAAATCTGATCGGTTTGGACATTTTTCGAAAAACCAAGAAATTCTAGCTATATTTATTAATTTGTAATTAACTTTGGATATTAATAAAAATGTCCGCTATTTATGCGATCAATTTTATTAACTTTTTTAGCATGGAGAATTTATCATTTCTAGTTACACAAAAGTTGTCAAAAATGAAAGAAGGCTAATTGATGCAATTACCAGAAATAGCACAACTACAAATAGGACTGTTAAAAAACCTCGTAGCTCGTGGACCGCATTGAATCAGTCTGTGAATTGATTAGTAACAGTGTGATCGTTACTTAGGCGAGTTGTTAATGAGTCAGCTCGTTACTGGCTCGGTCCAGATTAAATGAGTTTGAGCTGGATCTAGCTCTCTTGCGAGCTAGATAAAATGTTAGGGTTTATGATTTGCTGTATTTTATTCAATATTCATGCATTTTTTGTCATTCTACTAATTGCTATGTTTGATGCTTTGTTTGATGTTGTTTCATTCTATTAACTGTACAATTAGTAATGAATATCTGATGCTTTGTTTGATGAGCTTCATCATTTATTTTTTTTAATTTGTATGATAGTAGTTCAAATAAAGGTCAGCGAGCTAAACAAGCCCGATCGGTCTAACTCACTACTGACTCGATCCTATTATGAGCTAAGATTCTAACTCGGTCTCTGAATCTCAGCTCACTCAGCTCACTCGTTTACTGTGACAAGCCGATTACAAGCTGAGTCCAGCTCGTTGTCATCCCCAACTAGAACCTTTCCAGGGAATTAAATTGCATTAAAACAAGCAAAACGAGTATAGTAAAATAAAATAGTTTTTGGAGTGTTTCTTTTCTGTACCTGAATAGATTTTCCTTGAAAGAAGAGCAACAAAAAGACTATATATCACTCCACCATAACTAAAAACAAAAATGATATGATTGAGACCTCAAAGTTTATTTTTTCGTGCAAGGTCATCCATCAACTTAATGAAATACATTACTTCAAGCAACAAAAGAAAAATAAATAGTATGACAAGTGACATCTCGATTAAGACATGAATTTACCAAGTTTATGAGAAATCATGAAGTAGAGATGGATCACAAATAATATGTCAACTCAAGAGAACTATTTGGGAGGAAAATTCATGAATTTGGCGGAAGGCTCGCGCGTGAGGTCGATTTGCTCTTGTGTCATGAATTTGTCTTTTCATGAATTTGGCGGAAGGCTCGCTGCTTCATGAATTTTGCGGAAGGCTCGCGCGTGAGGTCGATTTGCTCTATCATAAAAGCTTCAAAGCTATGTCCTTCACTGTTTTAATGATATTTTTGGTTGAAAGTTTATAAGGCCATGAAAAGACATAATATTGTTTGGAAGTTTTGTGTTTCTACTACGGAACCAAAGAAACAAATTGTGTGAGACACGGGTATCAAGCAAATTAGGCTGTCAATCTGAACGAATTGAAAAGGTTTTATGACTTGTTAACATTAGAAAATATTAAGGTGTTACTCGCAGTAAAATAAAGACTTGTTCATATGGAGGTTTGTTATTCTGTGCATACTATGGATTGGATACATGAATTTTGCTCCTCTTTGTAGTTGTACAAATCTGTTGGAGAGGAGATGAACACAGAAGATTCTTATGTGTACTCATGAAAAATATTTTATAGATGAAATATTTTGTACATAAATGCATGTGGCATGACACTTCGGCGTTAGTCATGTTCTACCATGTTTAAATTCAATTAAATTTCAATATACATAATTAAAATATTAAAAATTATAGAGGTGGCTAAACATCCCGCGTCAACTTTGTTTTGTTGGGAGAACTGCCTGCTGGAAATTAAATTTAATTTTCAGCTAATACATGCTTGTTAAAGAAATCTAGTTTAAGGTTAGAGCAAGATAATGATTTCCTCCAAAAAAGGAAATATTATTTTTTTCTCCACATTTTTTGAAAGGCTTTGGGCATTTTCTATGTTCTTTTATCATACCATGATGATATTCTTTAAGTTCTTGTTTCAACTGAGCAACAAGTAAGAAAAAATTAAGAAAAAAGAGCAAAACAAAACAATTTCAATTAAATAAACCTGTAGCAAAACTGGATCAAGATGGCACAAGAGAAAAAATATATCATAACCACGAGTAAAATATCAAAAACATATATGCACACATAACCATTTCTCAAAAAAAAAAAAAGGCTCTCTATTGACAAATGTAATAGGGAAATAGCTAGCATCCACTAATGATGGATCTCTAGGGCATAAAGGAAAAATGAAAATTTAATTATTAACAAAATAAGAATAAATAAAACCTCATGTGAGAGGTTGTGCTCTTGTGAAAATGAAGACCCCACCGCCTCCTACTGCACGGCCCAAAAGCATATCTCGATCCAGATAGGAGAGATAATATAACCCTCCAGGAGATCCCCTGCAACTCAACTTGGTTTGAAATCTTTTAATTGGAAAAAAAAAATAAGAATGAATTGAGAAAGAAATTCTTAGCTCCAATTAAACCATGCATAGAATTAATGTACCTATTTGGACCATTGAGAGGTACTTGAGCCCGAAAAGTTCTGAGAAACTGCAATATCTGCATTCAAAATTTTAAAATCCATTAACAAAATAAAACTCACATCATAACATTGGTTCTCTTAAATATTTCAATGATGTACCTGTAGGCTTAAGAAAGTGCGAGGAAGGATTGCAGGTGCTATCAAAGCTTGTAGTTCATTGCTTATTTTTATATTTTCCAGAGCAACCTGTTAATTATAAAATGACTTATATACTAAACGAACAACAACAAATATTCTACAACCATAATTTGGAAAATGAAACAGGATTTCACATTTAATTCATGTACCTCTTCAAACTGAAGGAAGATGTTGCGCTTTGACAAAACAGAAAACCTTGCAGAGACCAACAATGTAGCCCCTTCTTGCTCCTATACAAATCCTAAAAGAATTAACGATAAATAGCTAACTCCAATAAGTTAATATCAACAGGACTATTGCTTTGTTTTTGCAATTGAAGTTGAAACTACAAGCATTTGGATCAGTTAGTAAGCCCATTACATAGGGAAAACTGAAGTATTGGTACATGAATCAAATAACTAAATTGGAACCTGAACTCTTATTTCAACCAAGTAGGTCCTGAAACTTTCTATATTATATTTACAGGGGTAGATAACAGCGATCCAATTTTTTTTTTATTTTTTTTTGGCAATCAAGCAATAAAAAGAAGTGAGAAATTGCATGTATACCCCTCAAAAACCTTGAAATTACGTATTCCCCCCTCTAAAGTTCATAACATCATCTTTACCCTTCAAAATATCAAAAACGCACAAATTTACCCAATCTATTGCATTTTCTTTAAAGACTCATTCTAAATTTATAAAATACCCATCTTACCCTTTATTAAAAACTTTAAAATATTAAATATTAGTCTGTATAAGAGAAATGTTCGGTCTTCTAATCAGTTGATTTTCGAGGGCAAACAGATCATTTCTCTACTTGTCTATCCCTTCAGATAGCTCCTTCAGTTGATAATTAAAAAGAGACCTAGATAGTTGCCATGGAGTTGAGAATATACTGTGAAACAAAAGATCCAAGCACTCTTGAGCATCCAAATAAAAAAAGCAAGATACTAATCGCCAACTCCCACCCTCTGCTACCTCTTCCTTTGCCTCTCGAACTGTATCTCATATGGTTGTTGAAGTGTATCTCATATGGTTGTTCTTCAATTGTCGAACTGTATCTCATCAGGCCCATGCTGTGGTCGTCTCAGAAGAACAAGTTGACATTGTTTAGAAAGTTTGAGAACCAACTTGGTCAAAACAAGAGTTGAGGTTCCAATTTCAGTCTTTGGTTAAAGTTCTCGGACCAATATATGAATTTTCCTTACTATACATATTACTATTTTACTACAATTTTACCTCCAAGAAGGGTTCGATGCTCCATCGCACTACATTTCGCACAATGCCTCCATTGGTCCTGTCTTTACACTCAAATTTCTGGTAAATCTGTCCAATCTGAAAAAACTGATTGCATTAAACACAAAAAACACAAATTGCAGGGTTTGTCTTGCAAATGAATCAACAATTGAAGAACAATTACAAAACCTGAAGAAAAGGAAGTCTAGATGCAGCCTCAAAGAGAACCACAACATCCCCTGCCGAAGTATAGTTCAAACGCCATGTCCCATCCAGTTTCTCTAGATCAATTTTCGATCCCGCTCCATATTCTTCCACTTCAACCTGTGAAACCAAAAGGTATATGATATGATACAAGCTTAATCCTTGATGAGAGGCGAGGATTGATTACATACAAGCGCTTCCTCAATGGCAGAGCGCTGATCCGGAGTTGCGACAAGGCCACGCTTCGTCTCTTGGATCGCCTGGAGTAGGTAGTGTTTCTTGCTCTCTAGTTCCTTGGCCTGCGCCAAGAAAGCGTGGAGAGGTTAGTAAATGCAGAAAACAGTACCGAGGGAAGAGAGATAGAGAGAGAGAGTACTGGAGGAGGAGGAGGAGGAGCAACGGCTGAGATGGTGGCGCTGGGAGGTGTCAATTTGTGGAGGAGACGACGGTGGGTTGAGAGGCGCGATAGCACTGGGATTGGGTGGAGGAGAGAGAAGGTTCGCTCCATTTTGGCTACGCTGCTACTTCCAGTAGCACTGCATCGCACATGATCGATAACTTTTCGTTCCATTTGGGCCGGGCCGAGATGAGAAAACACGGCCCAGGGAGTAATTGTCATCATGTGTAATTTGATATCATTTGAGATTTTACGAACTTGCATGTATTTGTTATTGGACCTTAAACTTTGTTTTATTTGTGAATATAAGGCTGGATAGAATTGAAGTTTGAATTTTGATTTGTTGGCAATCCAATAAAAGCGAGTCCAATAATAACAACATGTCGTTGAATCGAACGAGCAAGCTCAAATTTCAGATGAACTGAACTCAAGTTTGATTTCAGGTTGAAATTCTATTGCAGTTTTAAATCAAACTAGTTCAAGTGCACGTACGATCTCTTCCAACACATGATTAATGCATACTTATCTATTTCAATTAAAACAAAATTATTAACAACGGTTATATAGTTTTGACCAACTGAAAACATGTTTTGACAACTGTCAATATAAAAATGAACACTTAATTGAAATGCACACTTATGTACTAAGATAAACATCAGAATATTAGAACAATGCACACTTAATTATTGTGCCAATGCACTTGCACACTTGCTTATTCATTTTTTTCCTTTTTAGAACTTCATGAACTACAATTAGAGATAATTTAAGATGTGAGAGATTAAAGACTACATATCTATTATATCCAAACTGAAACCAACTGTTGAGACCCAAATGGTAACAAACTAATTCAAAAATATTAACCACAGCAGAATAACTCGAGTTTACTGTAAATAGGAAATTTGTAGCTTTTATTTAGCAAGATTTATTAGGCCAGAGATAGAATAATAGAATTTCATTTCATTGATTCTGTCTTTAGTAGAGAACTAGAGATAGATACATCTTGTATTTATAGTCACGGTTTACAAGTATAACAATCTATAACAACTAACTAATCTAACAAACTATTGTTAAGGGTCCTAATCAATCTAGCTTGATTCAGTTTGACTTGGTCAAATCTTGTTTGCTCCTGTTGACTTGGTCAACACTAATTCTTCTACCATTCTTTACTGGGTACTTAGTTTCACCCTTATCTCGCCTCTTTTAATCGTGTTGGGATTACAAATGTTGTCAATCATTTATTTGGCACCAATTTCTCCCTTCTCATTGGTTCAGAGCATCTGTCAAATAGTAATAAAATAACAATAAATAAATTATCTTCAAATTTTATATTGAAGAATTGATATAATTTCTTTCAGTCACTGTCTTTTTTTGTTCTTTAGGCCGATTTCAATTCAAAAGAGGCATTGCATTGTACCAGACTGGCAAGTCCTAACACTGCTACCAGTACTAGTAAAACCAGCCAATACAGTAATATTTACATGTAAATTGTAAGTACATATTTTCAAGAGGAAACTAACCTCATTACTTTTTGAGCAAAGATAGCAAAAGCCATGACTTCACCGTCCAGTGATAAACCGAGCAAAGCCATCTACCTGCACTAAGATGAAATTGAACCAATTAGGTTTGAAATCTTCCAAGTTGAACAAACATTAAAAAAGAAATTAAAATATACAAAAGACTTGGTGGCGGAATTTATCCTGCAAAACAACTAAATTAAGAAGAAGAAAAAAACAAAAAATAAACAATGTCAGTACGAATTATCCACAAGTAACCTGAAATATGGTCAAACAAACATATCAAAAGAGTTCTATAAAAACAAACCATACTACAATTTCACTTCATCGGCACACCTGCTAAATCAAATTGTTAGAAGTGCCTCTTTGCATTTACAAAGATAAATCAGTAAAATAAAGTAAACTTTTCATAAATTAATCAACTGCCCCTGAAAGAAATAAACCAGCAAACAAGAAATTACAACTATACAAGCAGCACAGATGCATTACTCCATACAAAACTGGAAAGGAAAGGGGGAAAAAAATAATAAGATAGAAAGATTAAGAAACAAGATAACATTTCCAATTAACCGCTAGGAACATAAGTCCGTCATTACTCAATTACTCATTACTTAGTCTCTAAATGTCAAGACATATCTAATATCCCAACTCAAGGGAACTTATTTGACCATAGTCAAAGTTGCCAAGTAGACAGTTTCAGACAACAGGGCAAAATAAAAAGAAAGAAAATAAAATGAAGAAAGAAAAAAACAGTACTACTAGTAGTAGACAGCAGTCAATATCCCAATTATAGGCCAACATCATCTAATTAGCTCATATCCATTCCATCCCCGGCCTGACTCGGGATTGGTGCAACAACCCCATAAGACCTCTCGAACGGTGACTCTCTCCTCCTCCTCTTAAACCCGCAACCACCTCCTTCAGATCCCTCGACCCTCTCAGTCTCTATCTTCCTCCTGACGCCTCTCACTGCTTGGGCCTCCAATGGAGAGAGAGGGAACACCTGGCCACTGACCCTACAGAGAGAGCTATGGTTGTCATACAGGATTCGCTGGTCACAGTTCTTGTCACAAATGTGGGTGAGGCCAGTGAGCCGGCACCGGTACATGTTGCCGAAGATGTGCTCATTCTGGCACCGATAGTCACACTTGTGGGTCGGGGTGGGCCCGTCTGGGCAGAGGATGCTGGACAGGAAGATTGCATGGTTATGCTCAGAGACGATCACAGGCTTGCCGAATAGCTCCATTGCTTTCTGCAAGCCCAAAAAAACCGACGCTTTGCTTTAGATATCAGATTGATTTTTGTGGACTGTGATGCTGAGGAGTTGAAGCTAAATGAGACTGTTAGAAGAGGCTGGATTTGATGCGGCACTGGCTGTGTAGAGATCCGTGTAGTGGGAGGGGTGTGGTTGGCCCTGGGGCCTAGGATCAGGGAATAGATACACGGATCGCTACATCAACTATTACCGCAGGTAATTAGAGTTATAGCTAGAAAGAAAGAGAGAGGTGGGTTCCTAGTTAGATAATTGCTGTTTTATTCACGGAAAAATGAGCAATAAAATTGTTCCTTTCATATTTCTTTTTCTCCTTTCTCTCTCTTGTTTCGTTTTCCCTATTGGATTTCAGATCCTAAAAATCGTAACGGTTCAAACGAAAAACGAAGAAAAATTGAAAAACCAAAACGTGCAAGCCGCCAAAATTGATTGATTAAAAATCAGAAAAGACAAAAGGCGATAATAACAGATCCAAGCCAAATCTCGAGATAAGACACGGCGTTCGAACAATTATTAGTTTATTACCGTTTCAAACCGCGAAGAATCAAAAACCCTCTCAAAATAAGCAATTCAAACCCATACAGTTCAAATTAATGTTCAAAAATTTAGATAAATCACGTGAATCGCACTCAGGTTAAGCTAATTAAAGGGAGATAATAGAGAACTTACTCAAAAATCTCAGGATAAAGCCAAAAAGAGAGAAATCGAGCTAGATCCGACTCTCCTCTCTCTTCCTACACCTCTCTTTTCCCTCTCTAAAAAGAGACTTCCTTCGGAACTCTTTTTCGCCGCGTGCCAGTAAAATTTTCAACAACCAAATTGGTCTAGTAGGGTGGTTTATTTATAGAACGAACTCGCCTCAGTCCTGGTCCCCTGGGAATCACAAAAGGTTAAATACACCCGGTCCTCATAGACCATTGGATAAGGCAATCTGGGGCCCAATGTCTGTGACAAAAGGTGGATAGACTCGCTATCCCGTCGTAAGGAAACTGTTCTAGGAAAATTATACGTAGTTACGGAGAAGATGCAAGTGGGTTTCGTCCTCGGATCGGCTCGGCTTGAGATCGGCTTAACATGCTTTTAATTCAGAGTTAGGGCTAAAGTAGGTGGAGGTCAAGAAAGCACAGAAAAGTCGTATTATTTTATGTTAATTGTATGAGGGTACAATTATTATTTATTTAAATATAATATCATACGTTCCGTATTCGACCAAGAAATCTCTCTACAGTGACAGTTGTTCTAGAATTGTTTCTTGTATTGACTTTTTTTTTCTATATTGTTTGATCTCACAAACAAAATTTTCAAAACCTATATATAGGGGATATATTATCACTTCTCTAATTTTAGACTTATAATGACCACCTCTAAAATATTGAATCTGACTATCACACTTTTTTTTGGAACGTGTTTCATAATGTCTTTATTAGAAGAAAGTAATTTGTTTCAGAATTGAAAATTTTAATTGAGAGCAAGGAGAGCGGAGGTGGTCGCTCTCCTTAAATTGAGCGTTTTCATTGAAAAATTTAATTTTTTATTTAAAATTAATCAACCAGTATAATGGGTTATCTAATTCTTAGAAAAATTGACAGATGATTAGCGGTCAATAATATATTAAACAATAATTAAAATAAAGATAATTGCTAACTATTGATTGGATTATCTATTCACATCATCATGCGAAAGTATAAGGTCAAATTGAATTGGATTTGGTGGAAAAGAAGTCCAAAACATTTTAAATATGGTGCAAATTCCATAGTAGGTGATCTACCGTTTACTCATTGTTTGTGTTATTATAACACATAATGGGGTCAATTGAGATGACTATGAAAAGTCGATTTTTTTATTAATCGAAAATATAAAAAAAAAAAATATCGCGAAAGGGGATTGTTTTGTTGGAAAATTGAAGTATAGGAAAAACGGTATTGATTCTTCCGTCCGTCCTCCGGACATTACAAACTTTTCCATTAAGATTAATGCCCCGCTAATTCAAATTCTTAACCCCGCTAAGCAAGAAAAAGAATTCTGAATGGGATGGATCCATCCCGTCCAGCACTGTAGCAATTTTTTTTCAAGTTTGATTTCATATAAGAGAATAAAAATAAAAACAAAAGAAAAATTGTTACATGCTAAACAGGATGGTCTATCCCATCCTGTTTTTTTATAGTTAGATTGCTAATTAGGGTCAAGATTAACGGAACGGAATGGTTTATTCCGTCCAGCTACAGTGTCTGAAAGGGATAAACCATCTCGTTTTTTCTATATTTTGATTTTTCAGCAAAACGATTTCCTTTTGCGATATTTTTTTTCGATTAACAAAAAAATCGGTCTCAGAGTAAGTTTCTTTTTGTTAAAAGACGGTTAATTAAATGCTAAAAGGCAAGCAAATATTTGTACCTTATTCGGAACTTGCTATTTTTAATTTAAATGTTAGCGGTTTATTTAAATTGTAATAACCACATGTCAATAATTCGACTCATTAGAGCAAAATATACAGTCCATTAATTAATTAAGCAATCACACTTTAATTCCTTCTCTTTCTTATATTAGAAAAACTATTAATTATTAGATTTCACTAATCACTAGAGTTATTATGAGTTTGGTTGGCGTGCTATCTAATGCTTTGAAAACCTGTGTGATATATTTTAATCAACGAATCCAAATAATTGAAACCGATCTACTGCACAACTGATACGTTTACATATAAAAATTATAAATTTTCGAATTCATTTAATATAAAGTCAAACGGTCAAAAATGGTGAAAATTAACTTATAAATCATTATTTTTTTACGGCCTGATTTTATACAAAAAAAAAAGTTCAAAAATTTATAAAATTTGTATGTAAATGCATTACTCGTATAATATATCAGTTTTAACAGTTTGGATTCGTTGCTTGAAATCTATCCGTTAGAATTTCGAGATAATAACATGAGACGTCTTATATAATCAATAGCACGCTAGTCAAACTCAGCTATTGTATATAATTCTTTGGACAAAAGAAAATTACTCATGTGGAATCATAATTTTTGTGAGCCGTCTGATAAAAAAAACAAATGTCTCCCACGCACCATTCCTTTTTTTTTTTTTTAACTATTTTCCTTTTTTTTATATGTATCATTATATTTTGATCGGACACTCCAAAAGCAAAATATTTGCATACTTTTAGATGTTTATATTTTATATTTATTTTGAAAGAATTTTAGAATTGACTTAGTTTGTTGAAAGGTTCAACTGTCATAATGCAAATGAAAAATTTAGAGACAATACGGATATATGCAATCTTTCTTCAAAGTATAACAAATATTTAATTTGTTGTGAAAGCTTCAAGATTCATTTTGTATTAATATAATTTTAGAGACTAAGTTGATTTCTTTGAAAAGGTTAAAGGAATAAAACATAAAAGTTTTCGAATTGTATTTTATTGAACAAAAAATTAGTTATAATAAAATTTTAATTGGCTTGGTTGAGGATTTTTTGTATCTTTCGTTTAGGGGTGGAACTAGAAATTTAAGTAGAGGATATGATCGGGATCTGAACTCAAGTCTCCACAATAATAAATTGAAATTCTAACCACTAAGCGACAATCACACATGTGATAATTTATGAGGAGAACTCAACTACATAAAAACTTTAAGAAAGATAAAATACAATTAAAATTCAATTACGCAATTAAAAAATAGAAATTATAGGGGTGGCTAAGCATCTCTAAGCTATACGAAGATCTGTCCCTGTGGTTGTCCGTAGATGAAAATAACATTTGATAGATATTTTTAGTGAAAATAAAATTAATATTTTTCGAAGAGTAAACAAATGAGAAAAAAAGGAACAATAAAAAAAATAACACCATGATAGCGGATAAAAGGAACAAACTATATTGTAATGGAAGAACTTTAATTACACCCTTCTAAAATCTCAAAATTAAGTATATTTTCTTCAAAAAATCATACTATCACAATTATCTTAGTAATATAAGAAAAAAATCTCATATTTACCCGATAGATTTTAAGGTACTCAAGTCTCAAATTAATCGTGTTTAAACTAAATATTTTTTATAAATAAATTATGGATCAATTTATCCTTCCCTTTCTTCATTTTTCTTCCAAGCAAAAATGCGTCAAACTTCTTATTTCTCCTTCATTTCTTATGAGGGCAGAATTGAAATTTATGAATTAAGTTTAGTTTTGATGAAAAGATGATAAATTGGATAAACATCGGAGTATTTTTTTTTAATTTAGAAGAATAAATGTGATATTTAATATTTTGGAAATGGGTAATTTTAAAATCATTAAAGGATATATATGGAATTTTGAA
This sequence comes from Carex parvula, assembly GCA_025461045.1. Classification (NCBI taxonomy): domain Eukaryota; kingdom Viridiplantae; phylum Streptophyta; class Magnoliopsida; order Poales; family Cyperaceae; genus Carex; species Carex parvula. The sequence continues at coordinate 52,484 of JAJGRW010003000.1, read as the reverse complement.
TATTGGCGTATAATTTACCACAGAGAAATCCTGTAGCTCGTGGGATTCAGATACGGAAGAGTATCTTCTCCAATATGTGTAAAAGATTTCCTTTGAGATTTACTCTCAGCCGCTTTAAGATTTGAACTAGTACATGGGCAATATTATTTGAGCTTTAAAAATTGTGCAAAGTTAAAAGAGCAGTCCGGATCCATTAATTGTAGAAGATTCTCTTTTACAGTACAGGAGTGGATGTAACCGTAAAAAGAAATCTTTTACAACTAATAGATCCACACTGTTATTTTAACTTAGTACGAATCTCAAAGCACAAATAATACTGATTCCGCACCATTCTGAATAGGCACTGTTTTTAAATTAATCCGAAACCGTAAAGTAATGAGCTCTAAATCCGATACATGGAGAGGATAACTACCATAAATAAAAAAAGATTGCACGTGATCGGATAAGATGCATTTCTTCGTAGCCACTCGCAAATTTAAATTCGGGGTACACTGTACAGAATTATCCTGGATAGATATAGTTAAACATTTCTTTTCAACAAAAAGAGGAATACGCATAATATTAATATTCTCTATCCATCATTTCTCGACACGACAATCAAAATCGACCGACAAGTCCCTTGAAAAGTTGAAACATGTTGTTCGACAAGACGGATCGAACGGCAGGTGAGCCGGATTTTAAAGCCATCTAGATGCGGCTCGGCGCGGCGCGCTTAATTAAGCCGATCAGTCGATAATCATTGATCGGCTAAGTTGAGCCAAGACACGTCACTCGTCTAGAAATGAAGCCGGCTAAATCACAGGAATTCATATCACCGACGGTACCCTAAAAGGGAATCTTTTACAATTACTTGATCTCAACCGTTATTTTAAACTTGGCACGAATCTCAAAGTACAATAATACTCCCCCCTCAGTCAGCCCGAATCCCAAACCGGCTGAGAGTTAATCTCAACCGTAAATAGCTAACTGTAAAAGGGAATCTTTTACGGTACCGTCGAGGATATGGATCCAAATCCCAGTGGAGAAAGACAAAATCACTGTCGGATCCTCTGTGTCCAACGTGGCTCTTCGAACGATGTAACTGGTCGCTTACTTATGGACCCCACAAGAGATCTGCTTATATTTTTTATCAATAAAGCTGCATACGATTTGACATGAGAGTTTGCGCCAAGGTTAATCCGAGTTGCGTGTAGCTTAAGAGTCAGCGGACACGAATCACGTGATCAATTTTTAATTAATAAATGTAGAGAGACCGTAATAACGTGGGAATCGGTGGTGGGGTCCACCAGTTTGTTTCCATACAACGTTTGGTATCCTAGTCCCCAAGAATTCATTAGACCTGATGACCTGAGGTAATATAAATATTTCAGTTTATATTACGACCGTCCGATCTGCTTTGGCACGAATATTAAAGGATATCTGTGCATTCCACCGGCCCGCATTCTGATCGGACGGTTTAAATTTAAACGTAAAGTTTGAGTTACTCTAGAGGAAGCGGACTCAGTCCTCTACCTCGTTTCCCATGCTGTGTCGTTTAATCACAGGTCGTTGCTGGTGGCGCTTCGATCATCATCTAACGGTCAATAGGGGTGTCTTATCCGGTATCGGCGCACGGCACGGGTTTGAAACACAACGCGGTAACGGGTGTGAGGTAACTATCTGTTTCTTTTTCTTTTTTCAATATTTTTAACATTTTATTTATTACAGTTGACTATCTGTTCCGGCTTCCCAGGGCAGGAGCAAACCCATGGCCCATGGGCTTGTCAGCTGGACCTGTTCGTCAATTATTTGGAACCGCATCTGTTTTGAAAAATATGATCTACCGGAGGTTGGGCCATTACACATAAATTGGCTCTTTATTTCTTAAATAGCACTAGTATCAAGTTTCCACTGATTTAAAAAGTCTTTTAGCTTTTCACCTAGGAGTTGTATAACTTTATGATAGATGATCAATTAAATTCTAAATTAACTCAAAGTTGGTACACACTCTATCTAAAATAATTAAAAACATATCCATAATATCTTTTAAGTTCAAATGGATGTATACTTGAATTCCCTTTTTAGTAATACTTCAAACCCGCCCATAAAATGACATAAGATTACGGCTAAGTTGTATGACCAATCCATCTGTGAATGCATTATTATTATTATTATTATTATTTTGCTTGGATTACATAGAATCAGTTATTATTCAGAGCTTTAATTTTCTCAATTTAAATTGAAACATATTGTTATACAATTATGTGCATACCAATAGAGACACGACTATAATTGTTATACAATTATGACGATATTCCAACCAACAAGCGAGGCAAGAAGGCCACATTAGAGTATTCATTAGGTGTAGATTATGGTATGTAATTTTGTATATATGACTTACATTTCTTGCTCATTATTGTCAGCAATTATCAATTGCTATACCATTATTGATATTAAATCGTTGGAAACAGCTTTAATCATTCAGAAATCCCGCAAATCATACATATACAAATTCAAAGCTTATGATCAAGAGGCTAGCTATATGCAACTGCAATGCAGCATTATAGTATTCTTTGAGATGCATGTCATGATGAATACAGCAAAGTAGGATATGCCCAATTAGCATGCACAAGCTTTAGAGGTTCACTCAGATGTACAAAATAACTCATTGACCTATGTATCTCCTACCATTTATCAATACAAACAATGGTGCAACACAAAATAAAGCTTTTACAATGGTTGAACCAGCAAAACAAAAATAATCACACCAAAAGCTAACCCTCTACCAGACCCACGAAGTAACAACCCTTGTGGTAAAACTGAGAATAAAAGAGAAAGCAAGCATGCACACACTGACTGACAATACCTCTATTACAAGGGACCTTACAACAAATGGCCCCAAAGAATCAAACAACATTCCGGCATTTTTATACTATGAAAGGGCCTCTTTACAAAATTGTCTTTACACTGCCATCCTCCTCTTCCATGAAACCCTTTCGACAAATGCAACATTGTTCTTACCAGGTAAGTTAATTGTAGCATCTTGTTTGAAATGTGCTGTATAATATATCTAGGATGTAACCGGCTTGATTAAATATCATAGAAGGCCAGCGAGCATGGCACCGGGATCATTATAACTACCCGGAGTCTGTGGAGATTGTGGCTGAACTGGAGCGGGTCCCACAGGACGAGCCACTGGAGAGGATGATTGCATAGCCATGGGAATGTTGATCAAGTGCTCTTTAATGAATTCTTTCAACCTATCAAGTACATCTTGCATAAGCTACAACAACTATTGAAACCTGCTAAGAAAGTAATTATAAAGAAGGCCATAGAGATATACTCGAATGTTAATGCAGGATCTCCTGAGGCAAGTGTCATGCGTAGCTGTGTTCTGTCTGATGGGTCTGTTTCAACCCGTACCTATAGTAAGAGAGTACATCAATAAGTAGTTAACATGTGGAGTTCAATGAAAATAGCAAATAATTTTATCTTACCAAGCAAAGCAAAGCCCGGGTGCTTTCCGAGTAGAAGGTACCACAAGCAACCAAGTTATTTGGATTTGTATCCTGGCCAGTGGAAGAAAATTTCAGTAACTGAATTGGAGAAAATAACTAAGGAATTTAAGAAAGTTAAAGTAACATACTAGCCCTGGAGTAACCACCAAGTGAAGGCTCATAAACAAGTTAGCCATTTCAGGAAGGGTCATAGGTTTTACGCCTCTAACCTGCTCAGTAAACAACAACAAATCAACATTAAAATGTTATTTAATTTTTCTAGTAACTTAGGAAGCAGTATTGACTTCGCTACATGGATAATAAATCTTATTTTCTAGTAACTCAGAAAGCAGTGTTAACTTTGCTCAGCCTTTGACTCTGCTCAGTGTTGAATTTTCTGAGAAACGCAAAAGACCTTATTTTATTGTCAGTGGTATTGCTAGGACTACTGCATTACAATTATTGTTGTTGTTTGTACTCATTTATACCACTAATTTTTTTTTTGAGAAGCACAGTTATTTATACCACTTCTTGAAGCTTCAAAGGGGGCCCAGCAACAGCTTTCCATTGTGGGAAGAACTCTTCAGGTGTCAGTGCAATTGGTTGCATGAACTTGTTCAACACTGCCGGCAACCGAAGCTTGGCATTAACCTTCATTAAACAAACACGTAACATTTACTGTTAGTTGTCACTCAACTGCCAAATCAACTATATAGAGTAAAAAAAGGAAAAGATACACACGGCTGTAGTTCCAAAATTATAGGAGAAATCTAGGACAGCAACATCTCTGCTTGCTCGAAGGTTGATAACTTCAATTGGACATTGCACCTGACAGAATGCAAAAATATTATGGTAGGATTCAAAAATTAATGAAAAATTAATCTACATAGAAAAGAAAACCAATCCATTGAATATCACACGCTTCTGTTTTTATACCCAACTTCAGCCATAAAAACCCAAGAAAATGGAAAAAGAGAGAGCAAAGAGGAAAAGGCACCCGTCACTGACCTGAGCCCTAGGAGGAATCGTATCAGGAACAGAAGAGGGTTCCATTTTAAAATGGCTTGGAGGCAATATTAGAGCCCGCACTGATCCAAGAGGTGCTGTATTTTTGTTGCCAAAGAAAAGAATAAGGCGCCCATGATGGGCCCGCCATTCAGCCTTCACACCGATCTGCCAAAGTAGGAAGAGTATATAACATTAACCAAAAAAAAAAAAAACTGAGATTATAATGATACAGAGACTTTTCAGAGGGAAACCTGAACGTATGGGTCCTCGTATAATACTCCACTGTCTTTCAGGCAAAGCAGATGAAATTTCTCAGCAATATTGACAACCGGCTGTATAATTAGAAGTAAGAAAATTTGATCATGTAATAATATAGATATCCATCAACCAGAAACCTAAAAATATGATAATGCACTCGAGCAGTGTTTTGTCAGACAAAAAAAAGCATAAAAAATGAAACAACTATTAATCTGACTTCAAACATGATACAAAATTCTTTTTGAAAAAAAAGGCGAAAGGCAGATATTTTAGGGCACCATAGAATTCCATTACAAGTCAAAACTCTACATTGAACTGTCTCTAGTTGTGTGTGTCAAGATGTGAATTAGGATTTATGCTATCTTTTAGATTCTGATATGGATTTCTGTTTGGAATGTTTCTCTCGGGGATATCTTTCTCTAGCTAGCACATCTCTACTTTCTCTCTCTGGCGCATCAATTTTGGAAAGTCTGTATTTGGTATTACACAGAATATATAAATTGTATTTGGTAGTAGATATCTTCTATAAGAATATGTTGTAATTCATATATCTAATATATAAACTCAGGGTATTGTCTTTGTGGAATAAAATAAAACTTTTGATAATAATTACTATTTTTCAGTTTCAATTCTATCTAAATATTGTCATAAATCTTGTCAGTTTGACCAAACCATATTACCCAATCACACACAAGACAATAAAAAGAAAGCTGTTGACGTAGGAAATTTACCTGAACTGAGTTTGTTTGATCCTCCAGAGTAGTGATAGCCAAAGCACCTGCCAATTCTTGACCCAAATCCAACCCCTGGTTTAGGTTTTGTTCCGGTACAGCTGCAACAGGAGCTGCTGGGCCTGAAGGAGGAATTTGTGGGCCTGAAGGAGGAACTTGCGGGCCTGAAGGAGCTGGTGGGCCCTCTATCATAAGAGGCCCCAACAGATCCACCAGCAGATCTCCTGCTGAGGGAGGAGGCTTTGCCGGCACAGGTTCAGCATTAACTGGTACTATTACCGGTTCAGGTTGAATCGGTGCAGGCTCAGGTTCAGGTTCAGGTAGAACTGGTAGCGGTTCATCTTTGCTCTCTGTTATCACTGCTGAACCATTCTCTACTGTAACTTCGTGCTCAACTTCTTCCTACATATCAGAATATGAAAAACAAGCACACAATAAATATACAAAGGAAAAAAAAAACTAAGATTATGGTTCTTCATTACTAACGGAGAGGTGGGGAACAAACCACAGTTTGACTAGGTATTCTGACGAGGCTAAGTTGAGGGGTGATGGGTGCAGATCCATTTGCTGAGCGTGGATCTGAAGCAACAACTATGGCAGTGGAACTTTGCTGTTGATTTCTGAGTTTTATCGCACTTTGCTCTGCTGTGTCCACCTCAGCATCTTCAGCTTTTCTCAGCAACGCCGACTAGATTTCACAAGGTAAACAGTTGATAACATATAAGAATCTTTTCATATCATTCTTTTTACAGAAATGGAGAACTTCCATAAATAATCTAACTCTCATTGTTTTCTATTGAATTTAAATCATGATACCTGACGTTCGGGGAATTTCGGCATCTCAGCCAAAACATCTGCTAAGGCAGGGCCCTTACTGCTGAGTTCAAAGTATTCAACAGCTCTTTGCTGAATTTCCACATCGATATAACTCTCGTATCTAATAAAAAAAAGAATAAAACTTTTCTCAGTACACCAAGAGATGCACCATCTAAGTAACACATACCCAAGAGAAATATTACTCACTTTCTGAATATAATCAAGATTTGCTCCTGGAGTTCAGGATCCGGCGGCTGAGTGTGCATCAATATCTTGGCATAGCTTGAAAGCAGAATGGCAATAGTATTGGTCCTGAATGAGATGAAAAAGACAAATTATGACAATGCACCATCTGGGTTGTTAACAGATTAAACAGACATTTAGATACAGATTATACTAAAGATATTAAGCATAAAAAATTTCCGTTCTTGTAGATTAGATAATTTTATTAATTGTTTTTATATTATAAGAAAAACAGATTGAAAAATCCTTCTTTAGGATTTTCCCAAATCCCAGATCCTTTGCTCCACTCTCATTTTCAAATGAGAATACAAGAATTTCTACTTTCATACAATATCTTAATTATATTCTGTAAAATGATCAATCAAATTTTTTATTCTATTAATTAGTAACTCAATGCCATATGTGAAACTGAATGACAAACTTACGATACAGTAGGGATCTTGTCATTGAGAAGAAGAAACAACTCTTTCGGACTGCAACCTGGTCTATGAGCCAAGAGATGGCCGTATTCTCCAAGAAGGTATGCACTAATCTGTATATTATTTCACCAGTTAGATCAAACATATTGAAAGGATTTCAATGTAAATATAATACATAACAAGTTAAAACACAAAATCACAAAATAAACAAGACCTTGCACCAATGCACAGTTGACTACCCATAAGACTGGTATAAAGATAACAGCTTCCAATTTGAGTGGCACAGGTCATACATGAGAGAATATTAAGTACCTTAACCATTGTTTCATGAGGGGCAGGTTTATCCATATATTCTCTAGCTTTTGATGCCGCATATGACTGTTAAGGCAATAGTAAGAGACACAATTTAGCAGGATATAAAAGAGCTTGGAATTACATTAATAAAAAAAAGGTTAAACTTAAGACAAGGACCTGCAAATCCTCATTGTTAGTAACAAACTGGACTACACGGTACCAAATATCATCGCTGACAAAATCACCGGCTTTGTCTATAAGCTGAAGGATGACATCAACATACCTGCATATGCATAAATAATAATAGCACATTTGGTTTATATCATACGGATCAACAGTTTTAAGTATAATTGTGTGCAACATTTTTCCTACCATGAAAGATCTGGGGCAAATTTTTCTGCCAAGATTGCAGCTTTAAGTGACAGTTCTTCACGCATGGTAAACTCTGCTGTGTTGAGATACTGAGGAGCCCAAAGGAAATATAGACAACAACCAAAAAGTTTTAGTGGACTCAGAACATAACCAAAAATAATAATAAAAAAGACTTGCATTAGTTTTACCTGCAACAACTCCTCAACAATATCCTTCGCATTAGTGACATCACACATTCCATATAAAAGATCAAGAGCACGCCTTCTAATACTGTAATTGCATTTATTATTAACATACAGAATGGCAAATGTATAAATTGGACAAGATGACTATCTCTGAACCAAACAAAAATGTGTTGGTAATCTGCATATGCAATAAATTTTTTTTGCAATTTTCCATATACAAATTTCAAAGATGCTAACCTCGTAAGGATTAATTTAAAAAGAGTACCTGATATCTGGATCTTTCAAGGAAGTGATGATTTGAGCTTGATGCTTTTTAATAATATCTTGCACATCTGTAACCAATAGCATCCTTGTCATGTTTTCCTGCATATCATTCATCAAATTAGACTAAAAACACCACACATATAAATTTCCAAATTGAATGTTAAAAAATGATTACATACAAGGCCAAGGTAGCGGATATTTGGTTCACGAACTGCAATAAACTTCCCAAGTAGCGCCACGCACTGAGTCATCATCTCCTTCTCAGCATCAAGATGCATAACCTATATGAAACCAAGATATGATGAGATAATTCATATTCTCAATACCATATAAAATAAATTGTGTATTATAAAATGCAGGAAAGTGGAAGATTAGAAACTGAAAATAAAAGGAGCAAAGGAATTTTAAGTGGATAGTAACTGTTGGTTCAAATAGCTGATTGTAATTATACATGTTACTCTACCATTGTAATAATTAAGTTTATCAAACTAATAACTACAAGGGGTCCATCTTAGAAAACAATAAAAAATGCATACGCAAAACTAAATAGTCAGAAAAATAGTTGAACTCATATGAGTGCAAAAAAAAAAATGCAAATACCCACATAAGCTAATTGTATTAGTAAAACTTGATGTGCATTTAGCACTCACCAAAGCAAGGGCTTCGAAAAGAACAGCATGTGAGGCATTATTTTTGTTAACATTCTTGACAACATCGGTGCCCATCAATACGCGTTGCAAAACCTGTAATACAACAGAAGGAAAAAAATAAAAAAAAGGCATTCATTAATAATGGTCAACTTAAGTTCTATTACTTATTTCAAGTAAAATAGGTACCTCAAACAGAGCTCTCCTTGCACTAGGGTCCTCAATTGTTGGAAAATACTGAAGAGCCCTCATTGTCTTAACCTGTATACATATTTAAACGGTAACTTATCTGAGAGACTTCCAAGCTTATGTAATAGTTATATTGTCAAGGATTTATCTGTCACAAGACCATTGTAAAGCAATAATACACTGTTAATGAAAATCCATCTTTTTGTAATTTCTCTATTCAATTTTAGCTATCTTGGTGTTTATTCAGGATTTTTCAATACCGCCTATATTTATGTTATTTTCATTTCTTTCTGTTACTTTTTTCTTAACAAATAAAGCCTATGGAAGAGGGCAAGAACTAGCATGAACATATAAACACTGGCAGTATATCCTGACTAGTATTATACCTAATTATTTCTGAATTTCCAGGCATGTTCGGCAGGGGGGGAAGGGAATAGATTGGAATAGAGGTTCTATTCTAGCCAAACAAGGAATGCATTGAGTGGAACTGTGGAAATAGGAAAAGTGGAATTGTTGTTTGAACATTTGCAGTCAAATCCCTATTTTTTACAAGTAGGTCCCTCATCTATTCCTATATGAGCTAATTTTCTATTCCACGGGGGTGGTGGAATAGAGGAATTGGCATTTTCCAAGAGATGGAATTGGCTCATTTACCAATGCTCTTCCACTCTTCCACCATCAACCGAATACGACTAGCACAAAATAGAAGCATATTACAAATTCCACTTTTCCTCTATTCTTTCACTATTCCACATATTGCCAAACAGACCCATAGAAAAAAACTTAAAGAATGAATAACCTGGAGCCAAGGAGATGGGATTCCATAGTAAGTGTACTCGGGTGGGACATCTTGGTTTCTCGCAAGCCGCTCTAGTATTCTTACACATTTTGGCAAGCAATTCCAGTACACATCAGAGTTATTTGAGACCAAGGAGACAAATAGGCTCATTACAGCTGTCAACACCCCGAGGTCACGTTCGTCAAGAAGCTGCACCATCCTGTCAGCCCTGATAAATATAAAAGCAAATAAGTCCTTGGTTGGACACTCTCTCTCTCTCTCTCACTACAATGTAGCACTTTACTTTGAACTACTAACATATAACCACCATGGATCTTAGATAAGAATGAGGTTCTTCCAAAGCTTAGTCCTACTTTCAATCTACTCCTCTCCTAGGGGCGGATCTACGTATAGCCCAGGGGGTGCTTAGCGACCTCCATAATTTTAAATTTTTTAATCATTTAGACTGAAATTTAATTTAATTTTTATTATTTTTCAAGTTTTATATAGTTCAGTCCCCCCTCATGAATTGCGAAATGTGTGCTTGTAGCCTAGTGGTTAGAATTTCATTTAACGTTTCAGCCCCCCTATCTAGTTCCGCCCCTGCTCTCTTCCTCTAAGGTATACCTGGTTATTACATAAGAAAACATGCTTCTCTTTTGTGAACAAGGATAGGAAATCTTACTCGCAGCTCTCTTTTTTCAGGAGTACTTTTTAAGATACATTTTTCTTTCTATTGGTATTTTACCAACTAGTGATTGAAGTTAAATTAGCCATCTAAAAAAGAATAATGTTATACATACCATCCATCGACATTAACAACATCAGGGTTCTTTCTGTAAAGTCGAAGAAGACAAAGAGCAGCTTTCTTTCTGACAACCGGCCTACAGCTACTTGAGATCTGTCATAAAAAAAAGAAGGCAATAAATTACTTCGGCAAAATAAGGATATAATATATGAAAGTCTGACTTCAAAAGGCTTTTTTTCTTACAAGAAGTCTTTGGACATCAGGCGCTAGTGATTCAGAGAACTCTTTTCCACCAATATTTCCTACCTACAGAGAACAACATTATAAAAAAAAAAATTAATAAGTTTGTAACTTCAAGCCCACTTATGCTAATGTACATTTAATAACCGAAGTAGTCACTTGCTTTGTTCTTTTTCATATCAGAAGCGGTCAATTGCATAACTAACATTAGTATCACACATGCAGTAAATACATTATTCTTTATAACTTCAAACCACATACACTAAAGTACTTTTTTTTTTTAAACCGAAGTAGTCACTTGTTGTTCTCTTTTAAATCAGAAGCAGTGACCAACAATAACTAATATTAGATTCACTAAATGCATTCCAAGACCAACATAATTTAAGGAAAATTGAAAGCTTAGAACAGATCAATTTCTAATATGGTTATCAAATAGTGGAAATAACAAATTCCCCTGAAAATTTATTACTGCGTTGTATCTTCATTTAGTATTCTCAGATAATTAAATGGAACAGGTACTAACCATTGTCAGAGCCAAGCACTGAAAAGTCTCATTGCGCCCAATAATGTCATTCCTGACAGTATTTATTACCATCCTCAGGAAGTCATGGTTCTCGTTTAATAGGCATGACGTTACTATATATCCAACCTATGCAACACATGTAAAAATAACTATTACTTAATGTACAGCATTGCATTATGTACTAACAAAGAAAACATCAAAAGTCGAACCAAAAAAAAAAGGACAGCAGTAGTGTGCCAGAACAGTTAACGGCATGTGCTAACATTGAACTACCATTTTCTGAGTGGTAAATACTTTCCTATTCCATTTTTTATTGCTTTAATTTCTAACAGCATAAGGAAATATATGTACCTGTTTCTCTGGATATTTTGGTGCAGATATTAAAGAAACGGCCTCTGCATGACCAAAATCGACATCATAACCTAGCATGTATATGTAAAGCATTTTCCAAACATACTTTTTCTTCTCATAAGGTGACAAGCCCTGACAGAAAGAGTTAGCTTATGTCAGTATTTTTATTGTATTTCTAAATACCCCTTCAGTAATAAAAAAAATGAAAAATCAAAGGTCATCTTATGACAGTCCATTGTCATATTATCTTTTTTAAAAACTACCAGATTTCATGGCATTACTCTTGAGAGACTCTGCACATTTCTAAAAAATTTCCTCACTTAAATTAGGCCAAAAGCTTTAGAAATATAAGTAAGATAAATCATGCAATCCACAAGAAAAAATAAACAAAAATCATATTATTAATCAAGCTCACTAATTTCATTTTTTAGCGTGTGCAATTAACTTCACTGTTTTTCACATATCTGTTAATTTCTCTATTATTCAAAATTCCAATAATGACCTTAACTTCTTTTCCCCTAATCTTTAGTAAATCATGTCTTTTAACCTTCACAAATAATGAACCTATCTTTGGAAATCAATCCATATTCAACACACTACATGAAAGAACAATAATACCGAAACATTATTATCCTTGAAATTACTACCATTGACCGAATATGGAACAAGCAAAAATATCAGTCAATTGGTCAACCCACTACACGAAATTCAGCTAATTAACCTAAAAATCCTCAAAAGGAAGATTAAAGCAGTAATTAACCTTTTCATTTTTGAAGCGGGTTCTGATATTGCCAAGCTCCTTATCAACCCGAAGCCTCTCCTGCTCTTTGTTCTGACAATTCCTTACATCACTGATGAACACTGACAGCCCTCGCATACCTGAGAGAGCCATTTTCACTGTCGGATCCGATCCAATGGGTCAGATCCGCGTGTTGCCCCAATAGATCTAGCGCCGAGCTGGAAAATTGCAACCTCCACGAATCGAAGCTGATATGTAGGTGCGATGGAAATGGAGGATTCTAATCGGAGAAGAAGATACCCAGATGAAAATGGCTGATCGCAGCTTCAGTTTTGTTTTTTCCTCTTTTTCTCCGCGCTGTTCTTCTCGAACCAGTTTTTCGCTGGTTTTGGTCAGGATTAATTGATTATATGAAAATATTACGGTCGCCCCCGTTTGTCAAATAGAATAATACTATTCAAAAGGTAAAGATTTTAACAGAGCAGTTTTAGCGTCATACAGTGCGGGAACTATAGAATAAGAACAACGTTGCAGAAGTTTTGTGCGCTGCATGAAGCTAAAAATTCTCTGTTAAAATGTTTACCCCTATTCAAATAATGCAGTGGTAGTTTGCACTTTGCACTATCAGTTAGGATAACGAAAAGGTAGATTCTACAATAATAATAATAATAATAACTTTACAATTATTATTGATAATAATTATGATGGCGATATTAATGATAAAAAAATATACTAATTACATAATAATTATTATTATATTTATTATGACTATGATGATATGCTGGTATCGTACATTGTAGATTGTACAACAATAATAATAATACTTTTGGGGTTTTACGTATGTTTCTGGAAGATTTTCTGACATTTTGGGATTTTTCAGAGAATTTTTTAAGTCTCAATGCATTCCTGGATATTTTCTTAAAATTTATTAGGAACTTTTAGAACTTTTTTGGAATTTTTTACAATTTAAGAAACTTTTTCGTTATTTTTTTCCCAATATTTTTTTTTTTCTATTTTTCGGATTTTTCTTTATTCTTCCTGACAAGTGAGGTCCCTTGGCAGAGTCACTGACAAGTCGGTCTGCCATTTGAACCACTGACAGGGGGTCCAATAGAAATTTTAATTGGTTTTGAATAAAGTTCAAGCTTTGTTTCGCTGACATATGAGATATATTGTCAGCAAGGAGATCTTATTACCTGTTTCGGCTTAAGAGGCTCAGGTTAATCTGGCCCAACTTGTTAACGCTTCTCCTTAAACTTAAATTCTTAATTCAAACATATTCCTTCCTTAGTTAATTTGTTTTTTTTTATAGGCTCCTTAGGTTGTGCTCCAAAACTAGAAAAAGTAGAGGAAGGGAAAGAAACAGGGAAGAAGGTGAATTCAACGACTTTCTTTCTCTGAACAGTAAAACCTACATTCTGATAGCTGATATGTATCTGATCCGTATCCGTACATATCCATCTAATATCCGATCCGTATCCATATCCGAAAAATAAAAACGGATATGGATATGGTTTTACCACTATCCGATCCGTTTGCACCCCTACTCCTTAGACTGTGCTCCAAAACTGGAAATAGTAGAGGAAGGGAAAGAAACAGGGAAGAAGGTGAATTCAACGACTTTTTCTCTCTGAACAGTAAAACCTACATTCTGATTTGGAAGTAACAAATTTCGTCAAAAATTAACACGACGCTCCTCTCTCCTTCTCTCCGAACAGTAATGTGTAACCTACACTCCCTCTCTAATTCTCCCTTTCTAGAGCAAGTGATTTTGCCCGATCAGGTACGATATGACGAACTCTCACCTCAGCATAGTAAACCTACCCTTCCCCTCCCTCTGCGTATTCCGTCCGAAGCACACCCTTAGCATATTTTCTCCTTAGACATTATTTTACGGTCAACAATACTTTTATATAAAAGTATGCTCCTTAGACATCAGTGAATTGTTTTTTTTTTAATAGAGTTAATTTTCTATAACCAGTTCAATTTCTTATTTCTATCTGAACTCTTTAATATATTGTATTTATCCTTCAAATTTACTTTGTCTTTCATATTTTTCCTTAGAACCAAAAAATAAAATTAACACTAGTTGAGCTGCATAAATTAACTGTCTATTGTTGTAAATTGACGAAACTAACCTTATTGATGATAATCTCTCTTCATGTTTCTGGCTACTAGCTAAATTTATTGACAAAACTAACCTCGTTATTTTCTTATTCTTTGATTCCGTGTTTTTCTACTTGATAGCTTCTATTATGTATTTCAAAAGATAGAGATGCATTTGGCAACTAATGATATCAATAAAATTTTGTACCCATCTTAATAAATAGTAAAAAAATTCAAAAAAAATGTAAAATTTGATCTCCAAGTACATTTTAATATAGAGATCATCTTGAACGGTTTGAATTGACTATTTAGACTTTAAAATATTGTGTTATAAGATATTGTAACTATATAATATTGTAAGTGGATCATTTCTCTTAAACTATATAGTATATATATCTACTATTCAGATATGGAAAATTAATATTTAAAATCATATATGTATATATATCCGCACGATTAAAATTTACTTTGTTAATTTTTTTTTTAGTTAATCTGTCTTTCACTTTAAATGCAAACATGCTTGCGGTCTCTCGCTGGTTTTGTAACTAAACCATCCTATATTCCTATAATTGAAACTTGGATCAGTTTTGAAAATAAAGTTTTGAATAGTAAAACATATATTTAAAGGAGAATATAATCTTACCTGTATTTCAAAAGGATCCTAATATATTTTATAAAAGAATCCAACATATTCTATGTAAGAACCGATATATATATATATATATATATATTAATGTTAGGATTAGTTACTAATTAAATATTTCTCAATGTTATCAGTAGAGTTATAGATTTCATATTATTCGGAACTTGGTGTTATTTTGTCATTCAATCAAACCACTTGTTCCCTAAAGTAACTCAATTTTGATGAGTTGAATCAACCATCTAATCAGAATTTTCAGATAAATTCGGCGAAAGGGGAATGCACATGTCACTTTAATGATCATGCCAAAACAGATTTGACGATCTGGATCTAAACTAAAAATTTGAGTTACTTCAGGTGGTATGAATTCTGAGAAACGGACGAGCACATTCACAGTGAATTAAACCAATTAATCCACTGAAAATTTGAGTTACCTTAAATACACTTGTCAGTTGCATTACATAATAAAAGTTTCAAAAGGGAGAATTCAATAGATTTTGTATTTCATTTCTATTTCAAATTGTGTTTACATTTCTATATCAACTTAAACCAATAATATAGGCCACGGTATTTACATTCCATTTTTCATGAAACATTATTTCATTTGGCTTCTTCATCTCTCCTGTGTAAGCTACTCACTGTGTTTTTAAAATCTTTAAATCTTATTAATATTTTTTATTTTTACATCGATCTGTCAAATAAAGATCGGTTCTTGATCATGTTACTTGTATACTTGCCAGAGGTGCTTGATTATGTTATTTGTGGTCTTTTTTTATTTATGTTAACATTTGCTTGATCGGTGCTTAACCATGTTAGTTTGTATTTCACAGAGTTATATTTAAAAATATAGTCATCATAGCTGCTCTGAAAGAAGGCTTCAATACATTCCCTTTTTTGAGAAAAAATATGGGTCTAGCCCATATTTGATTCCATTGATAATGGTAAAGTCAATTACAAAAGGTTTGTAACAGAACAAAAGTTAAAACAAAACTAAGCTCAAACAGCTGAGCAACCAGAATTATAAAGAGATGAAAAACATTGTAAAAGCAAAAGCAAAGTGAGATGATAGATGGAATGCAATTCAAAGCCGTAGCTGGAAACATGTGGCTAATGTGGCAATTATGCAAAGAAGACCCCAGTAGTATCCTTCCCTGGTACCGACTATTCCTGAGCAGTACCGGTCCCGCGGTTTACCAGTATTGCCGGCAAGCCCCGGTACCCCCTGTTCCCCCGTGTGTCAGTCATTTCCTTGACCATGATATGGCCCACCGCTCCAGCTATCTGATATCCCTTTTTTAGTTGCACAGTATATGGTAGAGGTCGAGGTGCCATAACACTTCCTGCCAGAGCTCCCCCGTGTCCTTGCATCTGTCCGTGAAGCTTCGAGCACATCGCTCCCTCCATACGATAAACTGCATGATTAGCATGGCCGCTTTCTGTTGCAAGTTCATATGGCCAGCCTTTTCCTTGACCGTTATTCGTATTGTTGGCGCGCTTGGCCACCTCAAATTCGGTTTGCTGTTCGTCATCTTGCCATATAGCTGCCGTGTGTATGTGCATTCTTCGAAGATGTGTTGATTTGTTTCAAGAGCCCCTTTGCACAAAGTGCACATGCTGACTATTTCCCAACCTCGCTTTTGGAGGTTATTGTGCGTGAGTATTTTGTTTGTATTGCCAGCCACGCAAAGATTTTCATTCGCGGCGGTGCCTTGATGCGCCATATTTTGTAAACCCCCATTCTGACTCGCGGCTCTTCCTTTAGTAGTCTGTATGCCGATTGTACCGTGAATTGGCCATCGTTAGTTGGTCTCCAGGTGAGCACATCGTGTCCATCTCTTCGCAGGTCCAAGGCCGCCAGCAATTGACACAGCCGCCACAGTTCCTGCTGTGCTTCGGGTGTTAGATTTGGCCGAAACAGGTGTTGTTCTCCATCTGGCCATGTAGATATCGCGCTGGTCATTTGATTGAGTGTGATGGCTGCGTCGAGGGCGAATGTGAAAAGGGTTGAAAAGGTGGTTTTCATTATGCCCTCCCCCCAATCATGGGTCCAGAAGTGAATGTGTGTGCCGTTTGTGGGTGTCCACCGTATTTGGTTGGTGAAGAGATTGAGTGTCTGCTTGCTCACTGTGAAGAAGATCGGCACTAGAGGTAGACCTTCCTGTAGTGCCGCTGTTTCTGTAAAAAGGGATTTCCAAATTCGGTGGTCCGATTGATGCCAGAGCCAATGCCATTTGAGCAGCAGAGCACTGTTGAAAGCTTGCAAGTCGAGTATGCCCAAACCTCCCACTGATTTCGGTTGACATACATGAGTCCACCGAACCAAGCTGTAACCCTTCTGTCTTTCTGAAGCACCGTGCCATAAGAAGCGCCGTCTAATTTTGTCTATTTCCGCTATGACCCAGTGGGGCAATCTCAGGACAGACATAAAATAGACTGGTAGAGCGGAAAGGACCGAATTGATGAGCACTAACCTACCTGCAATGGATAGAAACCGCGCCGCCCAACCCGCTAATCTTTTGTTGAACTTACTCAACAGTGGCAAGTATGCTGATTTTGGGAGTTTCTTGTTTGACAAAGGTATCCCCAAGTAAGTGAAGGGGAAAGTCTGCAGCTTACAACCTAGCACTCGAACTAGCTCTTCTGTTAGGTTTTGTTGCACATTTGGCAGCAGTACTTCCGATTTTTGCAAATTAATTTCCAAACCAGACACCTTTTCGAATACTAGAAGTGCTATCTTTATTGCAAGGGCTTGATTCGCATCTGGCTTGAAAAAGAGGAGAGCGTCGTCGGCATAAAGTAGGCATGGCCGCATTACCGGTGCCGGCAATCTGATTGCCCCGGTTCGTGTGAGTTGGTGTAGGTATCTTGCGAGAAAGTCCATGGCTATGATGAAAAGGGACGGTGAAAGCGGATCTCCTTGACGGACTCCTCTGCGTAGTGTGATTTTCTTCCCCAATAGCCCATTGATCAAGACCTGTGATGTCCCTTGGAAAACTGAATTGTAAATCCAAGCAACCCAGGGTTCCGGGAATCCAAGGTTCTCCAGTACTTTAGTTGTGAAATCCCAACTAACGGTGTCGAAGGCCTTCTTGATGTCTAATTTGAGGAGGCCGAGGGGGATCCTTTGTCTTGTGGTGTAATGAAGCACTTGCTGGGCGTATATGTAGCTCTCCGTAATTTGTTTATTTTTCTGAAATCCGAACTGTGTGTCAGAGATGAGGGTAGGCATGTGCTGTTGCAGGCGGTTTGCGAGCACCTTGGAGAGAATCTTTTGTATGCCATGGACAAGGCTAATGGGGCGAAAATCTCCCGGTGTTGTCGGGGTTGGTTTCTTAGGAATCAATACGATGAAGGAGGAGTTGAGTGGATGTAACGTAGCTCGTGCGTCCATGACATAGGTGTATACCCGCAGCAGATCATCGACGATGATATCTGAAAATTTCTTGTAGAATTCCCCCGAAAATCCATCCGGCCCCGGGCTTTTGTTGTTGGGCCATTGGGTTATTGCTTGCTCAATTTCATGTTTCGTTATCGGGTTGGCTAGGTCGGTTAGGTTGGTTCGATCCGGATAGAGGTTGGCCCAGTGTATGTGGGGTGTTGGCGGTGCTGTAGTTCCCATCAGATTTTTGAAAAATTGGAAAAAGGCCACGGCCTTGGTTGCCTGATCGGAGTACAGAACCGAATCATGCTCTATTTGTGTGATGTAATTGCGCCGCTTTGATCCCGATGCCAATGCATGGAAATAGCTTGTTCCTCTATCGCCTTTGAGCTCCCACGTGGTACGCGCTCGGTTGCGCCATATGTCTTCCTCTAATACCGCAAGGAGTGTGTGCCTTCTTTTAGTAGCTGCCATGATGAGTTTCTCCAGTGGTGTGATTTGTCTATGCTCCCTTGCCTTTCCAATCCATTCTAAAAATGTTCGACAGACTTGGATTTGCCTCTTAACGTTCCCTATTTTATCTCTTGTCCATGCCATGATTTGCTTTTTGAGTGAGGCAAGTTTGGTCTGCAATGTCGTTGGTGTGACCGCCGCTGGCATAGCCGTCCACGCCTCGCGCACCATTTCTTGGAAAGACTCTGATCGTAACCACATATTTTCAAAGCGGAAAAATCTGGTCTTGCGAAAATTTGTTTGTGCAGTGAGCAGTATAGGAGTGTGATCTGAGCTTGTATTGGCAATCGTTCTTTGCATTGAGTTGGGGAAAGCCAAGTTCCAGTCAGCAGAAATTATGAAGCGGTCGAGGCGTGCCATGTGCGGTATTGCCCTTTCGTTGCTCCACGTGAAATTTTGACCCGCGAGTGAAAGATTAATTAGTTCTAATTCTGAAATGAGACCTGCAAAAGCCAAGGTTGACCTCCATGTGCTGTCATTTGAGGTTCTTTCTTCCGGTTCAGCCGTGACATTGAAGTCACCGCCGATTATCCATGGTGTTCCTTGGTCCGGCTTGGAGTCTCGTATCTCCTGGAGGAACCGCTGCCTTGCCTGGGCCGTTGTGGGGCCGTAAACTGCCGTGATAGCGAAGGTGCTCGGTTGACATGTGTGTCTTAAATGGACTGTTACTGAGAACTCTTTGATTTCTGATCAGACCTTAGTGTAAAGGCGTTGATTCCATGCCACTAAAATTCCCCCCCTTGTGCCTTGTGCCGGCAATGCTTCTGATCCATCTAGCCGACGCCCACAGATTTCAGTTATTTGCCTATTGTCAATGGAAGATAATTTCGTTTCTTGTAGTGTAATAACATCAGGTTTTTCATTGAGAATTGCTTGTCGGATGGCCAATCGTTTGTGTCTCTCATTGAGGCCGCGGACATTCCAAGAAAGCAGAGATATGTTAATTCTTGTACACATCAGGAAACAAATCTTCTCCATTAGAACTTGCTGATTCTGCCCAATACAGGTAAACTACCTCTAGTACATTTGAAATTAACTGACTCCCACCTTCCGCTAACCTCGCTATCCTTGCCTCTACCCAATTTAGAAAAGCAGAAAAACTGAAACAAAGCACATAATAACCTAAGACATTGACTAACATCTAAGCTAATTAACTCCTACAAAGGGCAGTACATCTTCTAACCAGGGTTCAGTTAGGCGCAGCGACGGCCGGGTCAGTCGGGTCAATGATACCGGCTTTCTTGATGTTCCCAAGCAATTCGTCGTCCAGGTGGATTCCCACCGCGGCCACCACCGCACAAGCATGACTTTCAGTCAGTGGATCGTAGCTCTTAAAGTAGTTCGATGTAGGCTTAGGCGCCGGCTTAGTTCTGATTTTCAGTTTCTGCATTAGGAACCGAACATTGATAAATCCTTGGGTTGCTCGTGCCTTCTCAACGGCTGATGCATAGCGGCCTCCGTGCTTGGTCTGAAGACGGGCACTGTGACGGCGCGCCTTGTTCCTGTACCGCGGGGGACCTTCAAAACCAGGCGGTGCTCCGTGCAGGTCTGATTCGTTGTCAGAGGGGGGTGGCAGTATGGAGAGGGAGGAAAGGCTGTTGTGGATTTGTGGGAGATTTTGGATTTCAGATTCGGAGCTGAGCTGCAGTTGGGCCACGGTCGTATGAAAAGGTGAGGCATCGGGGTCCTGTTCTTCCTCTGTGTGATTCGGGCTGTTGGGCTGCTGGCCCGCAAGGTCCAGGTCTGTCATAGTAGTGGAGTCCAAGCCGTCGGGGCCTTTGGTCCGTGCTGTAGAGCCCAAAAGTTGGGGCTGCACGGCCTGATGGCCTGCTATGTCATGAAGTGGGCTTTTACGGCCTGGTTCGGGTGTAGGCTTCATTTGGTTATAGGCCGATGGTGTGAGGGCCTCCGTTGCAGAGGCCAGTTCATGTAGCTGTAAAGGCTGCGGGCCTGCATGGGTGATATTATCTTGTGGAGGGGAATTGTGCTGCTGCAGCCCGCTATTCTCCAAAGGTTTGAGACATGTGGCGCTATCACGTGGGGTCGGACTGCAAAGAATGTTCTGGACTTCATTTTGTTGGTTGCCAGCCGGGAGGTTCCATTTTGGTGTAAATTCTGAGCGTGTCAGCAGTTTAGGCGGAGTGAGAAAGCTGATGGTACCTAGCTTTTCATTAATTTCCCCTTTGTCGCTAACGGCGTGAACGTTAACCGATGTCCAGCCCTGTTCAAACGAAAGCGTAGGTTCTGCATGGGGAGCCTGCGCCTGATTGGTCAGCGCTGGGGTTGTGTCACGTGGCACCAATGCAGTCGTAAGTGCATGGGGGAGCTCCTCTCCATTTGTGTGTGCCAGATATTGGCCGGAGCCTCCAGTTCGAGGTGCAGAATGGCCAGGTGGTTGTCTATCACCATAGAGAGCCGTTGCTTGCCTTGCCGGAGCGCGATTGCGGTACCTGTTTCGTTGCGGGCCATAACTGGAGCTTCCTTGATCGTCATCGGGTCCTCCATCATAGGAAGGAGGCGGCAGCGGTGGTTTAGGTAGCCAGCGCCCTCTAGCTTGATGTCTACGACTGTCGCGTAGGGATCCTTGTGGAACCATACCGATGGCGGGATGGACGCCGGGTCGAAACAGGAGATAAGGACTCGGAGGGTTTGGAAGTTGCCGTTAGTTATGACCGGCGCCAGCATTTCGGCGTATCCAAAGCCACTGACCAGCCGGTGCCTTTGAAGTTCCAGTGTTGCATAGGAAGACCGTGGATGGTGATCCTAGCTTTATGGGTGGTAGGGTCCCTAGGCATGTTCATGTTTGGGGTCCATGCACGCAGTTGAACTTCCACCCCGCGTGCCACCATGAAAACCCCGATATGCACTGCCAAGTTGCGAAGGATTTTGGAAGGGAATTCAACGAGAAGATCCCCCGTCTCCGGGTTGAGTGGCGAGACGTTGAAGTCCTCCGGATGGCAACCGAAAGCAGTGGCCACTGTATTGGCAATTCGGCAGGGAAGGTGGGTGACGGTATGGGCTGTCGGTCCAAGCAGAACGACAGCGGATCTGTCGAGCACTGTGTTGGGCGAGCTGATATCGTCATTCGGGGGGAAGAACACTCGCACTTGCGGGGCAGAAGGCTGCACTAGGTCGGGACTAAGCATAGGAGTAGTCTCCCAAGTCTCCAGGTCCATTTCAGCAGTGGTAAGTGGCGGTTGTGTGTATGGTGTGGTAAGATGTGGTGATGACTGATTGGGTGGAGCTGGGGGTGCCTTTATATTACCTTTGTCCAGTGTATGACATCTCCTTGCAATATGTCCAATACCTCTGCATTTATGGCATCTAACACCATTTCTGCATTGAAACTGTGTGTGTCCCCGGTCGAGACACTTATAGCATCTGCCCTGAGATTTATATAAAGCCGTGTGCTTATTGAGCATAGGTGTTGGTTTCCTTTCTTGCCTGGGAATGCGCGTGTTGCGTCTCAGTACCCTCGTCCAGCCTTCTTCAAAGTTTGCTTCGGTGGAGGGATTGATGGCTTCATTTAAGGTTTTGGGCAGGTGGTTGGGGTCTTGGGGAATCGTGTGCTGGTTAGGTGGAGTGTCGCGTGAGTCCCTACCTGTGGAGGGTGGTAGCTCTCTGGAGGGTGCTAGCCCTCTGGTCACTGCGTTGGCGTAGGTGAGTGGTGGTGTTTCTGCATGTCGAGTCGCAAGTCCTTGGAGAATCGCCTCTTTTTTCGCCAGACGGGTTGAGAGAGACGCCATCTTCTAGCGGTCTAAGCCCTTCTTGGCTTCAATACATTCCCTTATCTTGCCACTTTGCTTAAATGCATGATGTGGGTAGTATATGAGCTTCCATTTATCAACCCTGGAAGAAGACTTCAATACATTCCCTTATCTTGCCACTTTGCTTAACTGCATGCTGTGGGTAGTATATGAACTTCCATTTATCAACCCAGGCAACACATTGCTTTTAGCCATCAATGCATTTGGGATCCTAATTGAGATGATGTATCTCGGGATGGTAATCAAGTTTGCGGATCGATGCTTAAAGGTAATCTACTTCTTTTTTATGTTTCAAATTTTAAGAAAATGTCTAATTTTCTAAATTAGCCAAAGTCAAGATAAATTCCGTAATTACATGGTGGCAAATTCGTTTTGATAATATTTTCGATCAGCTTTGCATTCTCTATAATTCTTTGATTTTCTCCTGGAAAACAAATAAGAAACATTTAACTAACCTATCATAATTATAAGTAGAAAGTAATATAATTAGCGATGAGGATTATCTTACCAATGTCTCTAATTCATAATTTCCTTGCTATAAAAGAAAACATGTTTGAAGCATCTAGTCTCAGTACCCAGTGAATCAGTGATTCAATTTCCAGGGAGTGGAGAAAAACCATAAAGAAATGTGAGGAATATAATCGGTTGTCGTTGAGCTGGGTTAATGGCAGGTTCAATTGTTGAGCAATGGAGGTGTTTTAATAATATTTTTAGTTCAATGTTTGAGGCCATGAAAAGACATGCATATATATTATTGATGATAAGAATTGGAGTCCGGCTACTATAACACTAGTGTCATTCCAAACTAAATAACACCACATCTTAAACCATTGGATCTACTTTAATATTCATGTACAATATAGGACTGGAATGACACTAGTGTCTTGCACGAATATTAAAATAAATTCAATGGTTTAAGATGTGGTGTTATTTAGTTTGAAATGACACTAGTGTTATAGTAGCCGGACTCTAAGAATTGACATGACAAGTTCTGTGTTTCTAAGGAACCAATAAAACAAATTGTGTGAAAAAACATGAATTTTGTGTGAAAAGTTTGATAGCCTAGGAATTCTAGAATCCAATCCAAGCAAAAATAATTTGTTTGACTATACTTCCGTCGGATACAAAATTACATTGACCAGAAAAGTGTAGTTTGCAATAAATAAAAATTACAATGTTAGCTTTTCTTTCAAATAAAAGAATTTATTATCCTCTTTAAATATATTAACTAGACTAAATGAAGTTAATTTTTTCTACAATATTTTAATTATCTTTTCTACAGTATTAGTTATTTCAACAATAAAAAAATTATTACTTTTTTTCTACAATAATTTCTCTTCTATCTAATTTATTAACATTTTTTAAACAAATAGCTACTTGATAATAGAATATTGACATGAACAGTAAGGAACACAAATTTTTCGATACATGAAAATGGTTTATAAAATTAGTTAGTCTTTATTTTTTGCTTTATTGAATTACATGTTTGCAAGCTTATTAACAAATGTATCAATAAAAACATCAACCTCTTCTTTATTCGAAGAAGATGAAGAAAAGTAGTGAATAGGTTGAAAGTATGAAGTCAATCTCATAGGATCGTATAAACGGTAAGGATAGCTACTGACCCACTGAGTACATTGTCCATTATTCATAATGCAGGCGATCCGGTGAGTACTTTGTCGATGATTCATAATAACGTAGGCGACCCGGTGAGTACTTTGTTGATGATTCATAAGACAATATTTAATATGGTGATTGTTATTAGGGGCGTTCGTGCTCGACCCAAGAATACTTCGTCAAAGATTCATAATTATGATAAATTATTCAATATGTTTGTAGTTGTTTGGGGCGATAATAAAGCCCTCACTCATTTCCTTAACACTCTCTTATTGTTAACACTGAATGTATCCTCACGCATTTTCTACTTTGGGAGGGGACCAAGCCTGTCTTCGAAATTTACCCACCCTTCTACAGGGTGGCCTTATCGGTTCCATATTCGATTTGAGCGTTGACTCGTCGATATCATCGGAAACGACATGGGTCAGGCGCGGAGCTGGCAAGGACAGTGCCCACACATTGCTTCTTCAAGTCTTGATTTCTTACCTAGAAATGATATGGTACCAGCATGATTGAATGATCTCCTTCTGGTATTCTCAAGCAAGAACTTAATTCTTCTTATTTTATATTAAGCATGAATTTTTTTTATTGCAAAAAAATTATGTTGCGTTTTTTATAAACATGTTTATTATTACCACGTAACAATTAATATTTTGTGTAAGAATGAAATTTACATTTTAACTCTATATAGGTCTATTTATTTTTTAAGTTTTATGTCCTTGTATCATATTTAAAAGTGAATTATATGAATATATTATTGATTTAAAAATTTAAAAATCAATAATAAATATGATATTGGCTTTAAATATTGTGCTGACAGGATCTGATATAAAATGACAATTTAAATAAAAATAATTTTAAAAATTGTTCTTTTGATGATTTATATAGTAAATAAAAAAAAACTGGTGTACACCAATCTAATTTAGAGAAAAAAAATATAAATATTATAATTTGGATTATTTTTGTAATGAATTTTGTTAAATTTAAGTTATATGCACATGACAACATTATTGTACTTAACATTGCAATAAGATAAGAGATAAGAATTCAATATCATACACAACTGTTTTAAAAAACCAACGGTTGAACTGATTGACCCACCAGTCCGACAAGTAAATCATTGTACCGAGTCAATATCCGGTCCGGTTCTGATTAACATTGATCAGGCAGACTCGGTTTTTGCGTCCCTGAAGACATAACTAATAAGAGGTCACCACGTGACCACATCTGATTGACATTCGTCAGAAGTCTAGGATTGTGTTCACATTCGATTCAAATCCTACATCTCTAACTAAAAATCAGTTCTAAATTAATTGGTGTCATGCCGTCTCGATAAATATAATGTATTCATTTTTGCTGCTGTTCAACATGACACAACACATGACTGAATATTTTAATGTATTAGCATGACACAACACATATTCAAAACACATCTAAATACAAAATTACAACAACCAGACAATAAAAATAATTAGAGAGTTTCGATACCCAAATTAACCCAAAAGAAAATTTGACAGATAAAGGCTTTTTTTTGCCTTGCCAATCATTTACCTGTTCTACAAATCGAAACAAATGTTGTACAGCGATATGCAATATCTACAATACACATATTATACAATTATAAATGCAATTTAAAAGTTTGTTTTCTATTTTGTCTTATAGCTGAATTGATCTACATATCTCTACATCTCTCCGGTTGATTCACCATTTTTGTTCATCTCACCAGTTGAAATCTCACAAAAAGGTTTCTTATGTTCGCAAAGTTATATCAGGAATAGGTAGCAGTCTCAGTCACTTTCATTTCTACCTTTTTGCATCTCTTTCTTTTTTTTCAAATCACTTTCATTAATTTCTACCCTTTTCTATCTCTTTCTTTTTTTCAAATTTCTCAAAGTTTAATCATCTTATTTTTTTCATAAATTCCAGGCAATGGTGTCTCGCTTGTGTTACATATTGCTTCATTGTAAGTAGTATTTAATTATATGCTTTGAATTGTTAAATACTGCCATATGGAATACATATGCCTTTCTCTATAATGATTATGTTGGTACAATATATTTTGCCCTTTCTTCTCGATATTGGATGGAGTTTCTAATTTTTTAATATATTTTGCATAATATAGTTTTTCCTAATTTGATTTCCTCCAAAGTCCTAATTATTCCGATATATTTTGTTTCAAAGTTTGAATAAGGAGAAATAAAAAAAAAAGATTTCAATAATAATCACAGTAGAAAAGCATACCAACATATGTGTGTATACAGACTTCTATTTATATGAGTTAAACTTAGCGTGGTTCATTGAAATATTGTGCAAATAGCACAATTTGTATATGTCATATCATGTGTTTCTCCACTCCATAAATTGATTTTTATCTCTCATAGATTAGACATGCGTTTTTCATCACGGTAATATCAAGAAAAATGGAACTTAATTTTATTTACCTTTTACAATAAATAAATGAACCCCCCAAGTTCTTAACCCCAAATTATTATATTTAATAAAATTTAAATTCAAAATATAAGCTCTAGTAAAATAACAAATACATTTTAAAAACTAAAAGCACGGGGCAATTATAATTCCATTCCTTATCAAAAATAAAAAGCATATTTCAAGATGGAGTCCAAATTTTAATTAAATTGGCGATGATTGTCGTATATATATGTCGAGTATTAAATTTTGGAAAACATAAAGAAACAAATTATTCATCTACAATTCGTTTTTTTTTTTCAAAATATGATGATAAATCCTCGTGTATTGAAGGAATACATATACAAAGAAGCACATATATTCATACCATCTCTAACAACTATAGAAAAAATGCAATTAAAGCAAAAAAATCTCTCGAAATCATTACAGAGGGATCAATAACAAAATCTCTCTTACATTTTTCACTAGGAGCCTCTTCGTTTGTCACAGAATTACACGGGATGGAATTTGACGGTGATGGAAATTCACTTTTAAAAAAATGAGAACCAATGAGTACGGATACGCACATAATTGATTATGAAAATGTGTTGAAATAAGTGTTCGGTTGTACAGCAGAAATAGTTGTGAGAAATCTTGATTTATTTTAAAAATATATATTTCTAATTAATATGTACAAAATAATTAAATAATGTAAAAAAAATGTACAAAAGATAATTAAATGTTGTACAAAAAATATGTACGAAAAATAATTAAATGTGACTTTGTTATTGTTAAGAATTAAAAAATAAGAGAAATAAATAGATAAGAGAGAGCGACATGCATCGTGAGAAAAAAAAAATATTCAATCCGACTTCATTATTTTTTTTGCCATCATTTTATAATAGGGTGGGAATTTATTTGAGAAAAAAAAAACATGAGAACGAATGAGAAATAAAATATCATCCAAACGTCACTAGAAAATAATATTCCGGGTAACCAAAATTACACTCATTCCCACTTATTTTCATACATACAAACATGCTCTAATTAAAAAGATTTCTTGGAAGTCTGTTCCACATTTGAACTCATTTTCTATGTTGCTTTTCTCCAACTCAATTTGTTGCCTCTCACTTGGTATCCGAAGCAGTATTGTAAATAACAATATGCGGTTGTCGGACAAATATCGTACCACTAAGCGATTAATCGGAAATAATCAGTCTAAACGGCTGTCTTTTACAACACTGATCCGAAGTGATCCTAATCGAGACATGGCGCCACCTTCCCTTCTCTGATTTGTCCAAGGACATCCATGTCCATATTTTCTCCTTAAAAAGATTAATTTCACAATCTGTGTAGCGATTATCTTTCATGAGAGTATCGTTACCAAATAGTTGTATTGTACGCATTTTCATGAGAGCCTCGTCACAATTTGAAGGGCAAAAACATATTTTACTCTTGTGATGTTCTCACAAGTAGAAAGTCATCTAATTATTTAATTACAGCAAGAAAAATATAAATTGAAGTTTTATGTCTTTCAATTTGAATTCTCTTTATGCTCTTCTTTCATGTTGTGGAAGTATTGTATGCATCTCTCACGGTACCTTATATATTGCTACATTCATTTATATAGAGCAGAATCAATTGGAATATTTTGTTCAATCATAAAGAGATAATAAATTAATTCAGAATATTTTTTAAACCTTCTTCAGAAAGATTAAATTATTGAAAAAAGAATTTAATATGAAATCATATAAATCTTCTTGAAATTTTCTAAAAATCTTCTTTATGAAGATTTCTTGAAACCTTCTTTGGAAAGATTAAATTATTGAATATAAACATCATATAAAATTTGTACATCATATAGATCTTCTTCAGAAATCTATTAAAATCTTCTTCTGGAAGATTAAATTATAAAAAAAATGCACTTCATATAAAATTATATGAACCATATTAAACATCTTAAAATAAATGTGCATAAATTGATAACTTATTCCATTTAACAATTACTTTATTAAAAGTATTATTTATTTAAATGAAATTGAATAAAAGATACCAAAGTTACCTCGAATTTTCAACTAGTAAAGCTCTCGTGCTGATAACGTGTTATAAAATAAAGAAAAAAAAATAAACAAGATAATATCTCTTTATTTATATATTTATCATGTCTTGTGTACAATACAATATTACATAACCTCTATTTATAGGCTACAAATTGTAAATGAAAAGCCATTTAAATTAATGTCATTAATAAATGAGAAAATAAATTGAGGTGATTAATGTTGAGAGTTACAAATTGAAAGAATTGTGACATCACATTTATAATTTATTCATAACAGTTTCTTTAATAATTTGAAATAATGTTAATTGTACTGAGCTTACAATTGCTCATTTCAAACACAAGGCAGAAAGATAATATCAATATTCCTGCTAATTATGTAATTGCTCATTTATATTCAATATTCCTGCTAATTATGTAATTGCTCATTTATATTCAATATTCCTGCTAATTATGTAATTGCTCAAACACAAATTCTATTGATTTCTCTCTATATTTCAGTGGATTAATTGATTTAATTTACTATGTATGTGTTCGTCCGTTTCACAGAATTCATATTTAACTCGATCAAATTTTGAGTTTAAATCGAGACCGTCAAATGTGCTTTGACATGATCATGAGATGTGCATTCAACTTACGCCGAATTTATCTGAAAATTCTGATCGGATGGTTGATTAAACTCAGAATTTCTCAGAACTCATAATTAATATGACCATACCATTTATTAATTGTTCTATAAATTCAATACGGTGATGCAAAAAGCTCTAGTAGGGCACCAATAGCATATATAATTTGAATTTTTCATGATAACTATGTGATAATTTAAAATATATATTAAATTTTCTTTATTAAAACATTTTTTGTTGTACATAAGACGAATATAATTGTTTTTGTAGGATATAGTATATTAATTTGGTTTTATTATAGTTATGCATACAAATGTTTTTATTTTGATGTAATGTATTAAGTATTCTGAGGAGTGTCTTTTGGGTTAGATATATTTTCTTAATATTTTTACTGTTATCATTTCAGAAAAATCAAAATTTGAAAATTTGAAATTTAGCAGACCTGAGAGACACTCAAATTTTTGAAGTGTGCTACTACCATTAAATTTTTATTATTAAAAATGCTAACTATAAAAAGTTCGGACCAAGTTCAAGCAGAATAAAATAGGCTAATTTTTTTTCATGAAATTGATGTGTCGCTCTCAATGCTATCTAATGTGAGGCATGGGCTACTCCCATTCGTTGGATCTCGATCGGAAGGCCCGTAATTCGTATTTTTAAAACGTTATTGTTCTCTTGATGGTTTCTATAATTTAGAAGTATGGGAAAAATACAAAGAACTTTTTATAATAGTACCGAGGCTCAAACACTTCTCAGTATTTAAAAAAATATATATTGTCTTCTATTTTGTAATTTTTAACTACCATACTTTCTAATTTAGGCTGAAATAGATTATCCGATCTAATATATTTCGTCACCCAACAAACGGAAGGATATATCCGCTACTATTAGGGGTGGCAACGAGTTGGCTCGTCCGAACGAACGAGTTAGATGCGAGTCAAGAGCTTTTTTGCTACCCCTAGCTACGGGATTCAAATCTGCTGAAATCTGAGATCATCAACAGTAATTTTGAAATTCCGAATTCAGCTATTGAATTGTTTTAAAATACGTACACAAAAAAATCAGCTGTTTCGAAATGTGTGCACAGAAAAAATTAGACAAATGAATCTCGAATTTGAAGGTTACTATTCAAAATTTTTAAATTTCAGCTGATTTGAATCCATAACTACCATCTTAAATCTAAACCAGTATATTTCCTCTCTCCGTCCGCTCTGTTACATAGTGCAGCGCATAAGCCTTTAGGTTATATAATATCTCTCCCTCTAAATATTACCAATTGTGGGACTAAAGACATCCGGACATCCGGACACATGTTCTAATTATTAAAATGATATTGGGCCAAGCCCAGTTAACTGATCCTCTTATCTACACTTTCAAATAGAAATGTAAACACAATTTGAAATATAAATGAAATACAAAATTTATTGAATTCTATATTCTCAAACTTTTATTATGTAATGAAACTGACAAGTGTTACTAAATGCGGACTCATATTAATTTCAGTGGATTAATTGGTTTAATTCACTATGTAACAAAAATATTACTACTAGTCCATTGAAAAAAAAAATACACTGCTTCATATAACGCCCTAAAACAGAAAAGGGTCTGTCATGCTGAGATAAAATAACTTCAATATTATATAATTCTTTTCTTACTCAAACTAAAACCTCATTGATTTTATGTACTCCAATATATATTTTTCAAAAAAAAAAAAAATTCAAGCGTCGAGATAATTTCACCCACATCAATTATCTACTATTTTTTTTAGACAGTTGCTTTGACAGTTATACAAGGTAAGTTCAAAAGATTAGGTGATTTTTTTAAAGGAAAAATGCAACTGAACTGAAATTACAAGTCATATATGCACCATCTCCTAAAAAACAAATCCGGTAGATAATGGAATTCTCCAACTTCCTATAATTCTTCTCCGAACATCTTAAATGAAGACAAAAAGACCAAAGGAGAATAAAAAATCATAAGAATTTGGTGCCAAGTTTAAAAAAAAAAATCATAATGACAATTAATATAATGCAAAAGTTGAAATAGATGCATAGGTACCTTCAATTCTTTTCTAACTTCAGAATTGTAACACTTTTCACATCAAGATGGCCAACTAAATCAAAATGATAAATAAAATTTTGCATAAAAGATGAACTGTTATCCACTACAGATGCACCTGAACTTTTTCAAAGGAACTGTACTTGAATATCAAACAGAGTAAAACTGCTAATCACCGAGTCGAACTCGACTGTGTCACTTGCAGAATCTACACAAAATGCATATCTTCAGATGTCCAGACTAAACTTTTAATTTTCTCCAATATCTCAGTAAATTTATTCCCCATTTCACATAATTTGTCTGCATATTGTGTAGCTCTAGCTATACTCAAAATGTAGAAGGCAATAAAACCTATTTTTGGTTTATAAATCTGATCATGCATCATATATAAGCACCATATTCATGGGTGAATTCTAGTTGATGTGTGACTAATGAAACATGAATGCATATGGCACATGTTTCTAGTTTTGCACCTAACTAATTAATTAAAACAAGCATGAAGCTTCTGTCAGAAAACTAATTTACATATATGTTACCTACAAAAATCATTCACACTTATTTAATTAATTAGTTTAATTTTACACCTATGTAATTTATGGTTGCCAAAATATACATAAGATATTCACCGAAACAATTCTCCAATGACAACTATTCAGGGATTTTTTTATTTATAGAAATTATTCTTAAATAATAAAGAAAAACAGAAAGAGTACTAAAGTTTTTAGATGAAATAGATAGATCCGAAAAAAAATCGGATCCAAACTTTGGAACCGATTTTTTATTTTCAAATCCAAATTAAGTATTTTATTCTGTTTCAATAAAAGATACAACACTCATTATGTTTTAGAAAAAATTTCATCCACTCTTTTTGTTTAAAAAAAATGCCAGCTACTAATTCATAATAAATTCCAGTACTCTTTCTATTTCATAAAAATTGAGCCACTCTTTCATAAAGAAAAACACTTTGTATCTGAAAAAAAAAAAAAAATTCGGTTCCAAATTTTTAATCCAAATTTTTTTTTTCGAATCCATCTATGACATCTAAAAATAAAGATACTCTTTATGTTTCCATTTATTATTTATAATAATTTCTATAATTAAAAAATTCTCACTATTCAAGAACTGGACAACCTGAAAAAAGTCAAGTGATGGTCTACTATCAAGTCTTTTTTTTTTTTAATTAAAAATAATGCAGGGAAGATTTACAACCTCTGGTATTACTTTTGAATAACCATTTTTCAAGCATATTTCCAGTATAATCCTGAAGCATGTGTTGTAATTTTTTAAGATTTAATAGTAATTACAAAAATAAAAAATAAATAAGATTTAGAATAATTAGAGGATCAAGTGAAAAAAATTGGCTATAGATACCAATATAATCCTTATAATCAACATATTAAATTAAATAAATTGAATCTTGTACTATATCCCTCTACCTTCTCTCTCTACCCTCTCTTCTTTTCCCTCTACTGTCTCTCCTTCCTTCTCTCTAAACTAACTTGTACCCATTTTATACCAAAATTCCAAATTACCATCAAATTTGTCATGTCATACTCATCAAGGACATGACATGTGTCAACAAGGTAAGAGCAGCTACCTAGATCCAATGATCTAGGAAACTGAGAATCATTCCTTATTAGTCAAGAGTAAGGACAATATAAAACTGTCAAGTTAAAACTCTGACGAAGGATCCCATGTAATGTTAAATAGTTTAGTTATTTGACCGAGTGAGTCCATGGTACTATGCAAGCACGGATTAGTCCGTATTACGGAATCATATTTTCATTTTA
Organism: Carex parvula; assembly: GCA_025461045.1. NCBI lineage: Eukaryota > Viridiplantae > Streptophyta > Magnoliopsida > Poales > Cyperaceae > Carex > Carex parvula. The sequence goes on along the minus strand of JAJGRW010003000.1, from coordinate 19,245 downwards.
AAAACTCTAATGGTCGATCGGAACCGTTCAACTTGATCTCCACATGAATATGTACTTGCGGACTAAATTTTATATTTTTTCGAATTTTTTTACTATATTTTAAGATAGATAGAAAATCACTTGATCTGAAAATTCTGGACCATCCAAAAACAGTGATTTTCTACCTATCTAAAAAAATAGTAAAATAATTCGAAAAAATATAAAATTTAGTCTGCAAGTACATATTCATGTGGAGATCACGTTGAACGGTTCCGATCGACCATTAGAGTTTTCAAAATGAAAATATTGATCCATAGTACGGACCAATCCGTGCTATGCATAATAACATAGACTCACTCTATTTGCCCAAGAAGGATCTGATTTTTTTATTAATAGAAAATAAATAAATAAAATATCGAAATAGGGGTAGGATTTGGTGCAATTTCGAAATATAGAAAGAATGGGATGGTTTATCCCGTCCGCTGGACGGGATAAACCATCACATCCAGCTAATCATATTCCTAATTAATCACGCAAACTCGCTAATTATAAAAAAAAAAAATTTCATAGACGGGATAATCCATCCCGTCCAGTATTGTTTATTGATTTTTTTTTTTTGGGTTAGAAGAACAACAGAAGAAGAAAAAAAAAATATGAATAGTACTGGATGGGATGGACTATCTCGTCTAGGATTTTTTTTTTCACAAAATTAGCTAGACGGGGTGGTTTATTCCGTCCAGCAAACTGGATAAACCATCCCGTTCTTCTTATATTTCGAAATTTCGTGAAAACCTATTCTATTTTGATATCTTTTTTTATTTGTTTTTGTATTAATAAAAAAATGGGCAAAAAGGATGCCTTGCAACAGGTTAACACACTGTCGACAAAATAAATCTGCTGCCATCTCACTATCTCAGGCACCTAAGCAACTGAAAAGCTGATCAAAATATTACTCTTTAGGGTTCGGTATGTACACTATTTCTCACTACTAACAAAAACAAAAAAAATTGGCAACTAAATTGCGACAAGCCAGTATTATTTGAGTTTTGAGATTCGTGCGGAACGTATTTGAACGGTTGAGATTTTCAAAAAAGTCACGCAAAATATGAAATATCTCAGAGGACGCGGATTCGGTTTAAATCCTAGCTACCTCTTTCTTGGCCCAAAATGGCCCAATTGGATCTTTTGCTAATTCCGTATCCTAATCTTGTGTAGAATATTATAATTTTTTTAAATCTTTTCTTACTGTAATTTACTTATTCTATTTACTGCAAATGTTTCTTTTTGCCTTTATAAGTTATTATCAGACTGACTAAAATAATTTTTTTAAAGATGAAATTATAGACTTTCAAATTTCAACCAAATTTTAATATCCATAAAGAATCACGTCCAGATTCTCATTCTATGACCTTCCACACTGAAAACATTGTATGTTTGCTTCTATATTGAAGGCTGGTTTTCGACTTAAACAATAATTAATTAGTATGGTTTTGTTGTTAATTTTTTTTAGGGAGAACTATTTCGTTCTTGGATGATTTTTTGGGAATTTTTTAGTTAATGGTCTAATTAATTAAGTTTACCCTTATCTATATAAATTGACACTTGTAATATATTTACTTCTTGCTTCATTTATTCAAAATTAGCAATTCATATGTCTAAATAAAAACTGCATTAGTTGAGTTAATTGATACTCAAATTAATTTAGGTTGATAATTCTTCAAAAAGTTAGGACTTAATTTAGTCCGGATAGACACTTCAACATATGATGTGTTGAACAAGTAAACAATTAAACAATGTTATATGTGTGAAAAATCGCAGATTCGAAATCCGGATGATATTTTTTATGAATATTTAGTGATAGAGAATTTGTTCTCTTATCTTTATTTTAAATAAATAATTGGATGACTATATATATACAAATTTATATCTCAAAAAATGAATAATCAACCTAGTGTGTGAACTGTAAAGTTTGCTAACATTTTTGTTTGTTAATTAGGTTCACAAAATTGAACTTAAACCTTAAGATATTTTGGATAACTATTTTGTTCATCATAATGATCGAATGTCCAAATTATATTCGTATTTTATGTTATTTTTATTTTCGTATAAAAAAATTATTTATTAAATAATATGTTAATTTTGTTACAATATTTAAATCAGGTATCTGAATTTTGCCCTCTAAGTGTGATCATCATTCAAGGACTGAATTAGTACCAAACAACAAGCATACAAGATAGAATGCAAAAAGCAATCAACCGATACAAAAATATTTCAAGTTTCAAGTAAAATTAACTAAAACATCAGCAAGTACTTTGGTTTACACAACCATAATCTTAGGAGAGAAAACCTAGCCTCTTATAAGCATAATAATAAAAATAAAAGAAAAAAAACAGGGCGGATCCAGAATTTTCGTCAAGGAAGCAAAAAAAAATATTGAATCGGATTTAAATCCATTAACCAATTGGGTACTCGATAAAAAATAATACTTTAACTTATACTTCCTAATGCTTTGACTTGTAATTTCTGATGCTCTGACTTATAATTCTAATTACCAATCAAAATTCAACAAATTTATTTCAATTTTAACCCTAAATTTAACCCGAATTACAAATCAAACGTCCAGAAGGAGACAAAAAAATTTTCAGAGGGGCAACACCCCTAGAACCACCCCTGAAAAAAAAAACATAATGATAACCACGCAAACAAGAAGGATGGAAGGTGTAACTTTAGAGAATATATCCTGTCAACTGTTGTTCTGTAATTTTATTTTATGAGGGAGACTAATAGTATAATTTATTGTAAAAAAAAAATAATTTGTAACTTGTTCTTTGATTCAGTCGAGTACAATAGCCTTTAGCCTTCTGTGTTAGTTCTTTCCTGTTAAAAAAATGTTTCATATACGGAGTTTATTTGTCAGTTTTAATTAATTTTATGATCTTAGAATAAATAATAAGCCTAAATTGATTATAAACATGAACATATATACACACCCAAATGCACTATAAATACATTATAGCTGAAGTTTACGTGTATTATTTGTTATATTTGAGTTTCATTTTAGTATCGAGAAAATTATGCACATTATATAAAAAAAAACATAAATCAAAAGTTTATTTGTCATATTTTATGATCTTAGTATCACAAATAATGCAAAATTGATTAAAAACGTGAACATACACACTAAAACGCACTTCAAATACATTTTAGCTGAAATTTGTACTTAATAATTATTGTACTTGTTTAATTTATCAGTAAAAAAATTATATGCATGCAAAAGACATAAGGAAGAATTTATCTTAATTTAATGTGTATTTGGGTGGATTAATCTGGTCTATTTGAATGGTTGTTAAATTAAGTCAATTATAGAGAAGCACGTTGTTAAATAACCGGTTACTGAGCTTTGTAGCTGACTTCATTTGTTATTTTGTTTTCCTTTCTGTTGACGACGTAGGTTGATGGGCCAAGGAAAAGTGCGATGATGATGTTATAATCACATTCCGGATGTTCAAAATATGGGGTTGTGACAGGATATTAGATGAATATGGATCATATATTAAATGGATACAGATATCCGCTTTTTTATAATTGTGAATAACAATTTTTTTTTCATAATATATATTAAACTATATGGTATATATCTATATTCAGAATGAACAATTAAAATTTAATAAAATCATATCTATCCGTATCCGCACAGATATTCGGATATCGGATATCCGTATCCGGATACGAATAATTAAAATTAAAATTATATCTGTATATGTATCCGCACGCATGGATATTTAGATATCGGATATCCGTATCTAATTTTCGGATTCGAATCCGGATCTGGACAAATAATATCCGATGCGTTTGCACCCCTAAGTGTATGGCTCAAATTTACCTGATTCATCCAAAAACGGAAAGCTGCTTTGGGTTGAGAATTTGAGATATTTTGCTGAGCATATATATGGGGTCCAGGGCTTCAAATCATATCTCCAAAATATCTAGCTGTAGCAGATAAATGATGTGCATTTAATTTGCTACTAGAGAGAATGAAGTCGGCTAATTAAAATGCATTTCCAAAATTTTAACAATGTGTGTGTGTTGTTAATATAACACGTAATCGGAGAGGGACAGAACGCTAGTGGGGGTAAAGATTTTAACAGAGTACTTTTGACTTCATGCAGCGCACAAATCATATGCATTGCTGTTTTGATTCTATAGCCTGTGCACTGCATGAAGTCAAAACCACTCTGTTAAAATCCTTACCCCGCCAGTGGCTTCCCACTTGTGCTGGAGTAGACGGTGACACTACGCCAAGTTGGCACTGCCCCTCAGCCGTCATGCCCCCTTATTTGTGCTTTGAGATTCGTGCATTTGAACGGTTGAGATTTTTCGGAAAAAAAACACTCAAAGTTTGAGATATCTCAGAGGATGCGAATTTCAGCCACCATGCCCCTTAAATATATAGGATTTTTTTTAAGCACAAAAACTGCAGAGCTGGTGTAGCAACCAATAGTTAAAACTTAAAAGTTCGCCATTTAAGAATAATTATATTTGCAATGATTAGCGTTGGTAACTATTTTTGTAAGTTACAACATTTTATAACAATTCGGTTCAACATGATTTCTATATAAAATGTACTTGGAGATCAAATTTTACATTTGTTTGAATCTTTTTATGATTTATTAAGTATTTTACAAAACTGTTGCTTTTAGACAATTCTGGACTATTGAAAAACAACAGTTTTATAAAATACTTAATAAATATTAAAAAAAATTCAAAAAATATAAAATTTGATCACCAAGCAATTTTAATATAAAGATCATGTTGAACGGTTTGAATCGATTGTTTGGGCTTTGAAAATCGTAAAACCGAATTGTTGTAAAAAGTAGTAACCTACAAATGTTGAAGGTGGATCTCTCCTCTTTGTATATATATAGTATTAATATATTTTGGAAATAATATATTATTTTATAATGCAAATAATATATTAAATTAGTTTCTTACAAAATAAATAAAAAAGTTTGTACAGGCAAATCCGGCTGGTGGTTGCGCACTCTATTTCTGATTTTGCATGGGAAGCAATAGCGGCTTATTATATCTGGTCCCAATATGAAATCATGAAACAAACACATGCACTAACAACAGAGATGCCCTTAGATTTATTCAAAAATGGTAATGAGAACAAACACACTAATATTCTGCTGAATGCATGTTAATGACATCTTAACAACTTTTATAAATTTGAACTCCACCAAGTCATATATATATATATATATAGAGTAAGGCTACGGTGCTTTGCAAAGTAAACCACCCTCTTTACTTCGGGCTACTTTTTCAATTTTGAAAATTCAAACAACCGATCCGAACCGTTCAACATGTTCTAAACATTGAAATGTGCTTGGAGACCAAATTTTACATTTTTTAGAATTTTTTTACTATTTATTAAGCCACTTTGAAAATCGCTGATCCGACGGTAAACAGTAAAAAACAGTAAAATTTTCTGGGCCACCGGATCAGAAATTTTCAAAGTGGCTTAATAAATAGTAAAAAAATTCCAAAAAATGTAAAATTTGGTCTCCAAGCACATTTCAATGTTTAGAACATGTTGAACGGTTCGGATCGGTTGTTTGGATTTTCAAAATCCAAAAAGTAGCCCGAAGTAAACGGAGTGGTTTACTTTGCAAAGCACCGTAGCCTTACTCTCTCTCTCTATATATATATATATATATATATATATATATATATAAGTGAGGCTACGGTGCTATGCATAGCACCAATTGGGTCCGTACTACGGCTCAAAATTTGACTTTTAAAAATTCTAACGATCGATCCGAACCGTTCAACATGATTATAAAATGAATATGTACTTGCAAACCAAATTTTACATTTTTTCGAATTTTTTTACTATTTTTTCGAAAATCACTTGATCTGAACATTCTGGACCATCCAAAAACAGCCTATCTAAAAAAATAGTAAAAAAATTCAAAAAAATGTAAAATTTGGTTTGCAAGTACATATTCATTTTATAATCATGTTGAATGGTTCGGATCGACCGCTAGAATTTTGAAAGTCAAATTTTGAGCCGTAGCACGAACCCAATCCGTGCTATGCATAGCACCGTAGCCTCACTCTATCTATATATATATATATATATGAGGTCGGCTACTCTACTTACATAAGCATATGAGAGCATATGCTTATAAGTCATTTTTGCGTTTTCAATGTCTAAATGGTCGATCTGAAGTGCTTAACATGTTCTTCATATTAATAAGTGTTTGGAAACGAAATTTTACATTTTTGGGAATTTTTTTAATATTTTTCTAGAATTTTTCAAAACCGTGGTTTAATATGATAAAAATAATAATAAAAAAAAAATCTGAAAATGCAAAAATTCTAAACAAATAGTAATAAAATTCTAAAAAATGTAAAATTTCGTTTCCAACACACATATTAATATGGAGAACATGTTGAGCGCTTCAGATCGACCATTTAGACATTGAAAACACAAAAATGACTTATAAGCATATGCTCTCATATGCTTATGTAAGTAGAGTAGCCACTCACATATATATATAAATGGGCATGAGAACAAACGGTTTCCATAAATGGTAAGTTCAATTTATAAATGTTGAAATGATAACTCACAAATTAGTCTTAATCACACAACACTATTCAGTTTATCTCTATACCGGACCAATTTTTTTTATGGAGACTATTTTGGTTTGGGGGGATCCATATCCTCCGAGGTAACAAAATATTTCTGTTTGTATCACGGTTGTCCGATCAGAATCCGGGCCCGAGGTGGAACACATGGTGCCGCTTTAATGCTCGTGCACATTCTGATTGCTTCAAATTTCGTGCTAGGAGAATAAACGGTTCAAATTTTTCACGGATCAACTCAAATTTTAAGATATCTCAGGGATGTGAATATGAGTTTGACCCTCTAGAGGAAAGTTTGGATCCGTTGTCCAGCAGAAGCAAATTTGAATCCGATGGGCATGAGAGCTGTCCGGTATGCTTTAAAATTTGTGTTGGCCCTGCACTATGATTCGTGCGCACGAATTTTAAAACTGATCGGACGGCTACGATGCTAATTGAACCCCAATTTGCTTTCGATGAGCGTTGGATCCAAACTGTATTATTTTGATGGAGATCATATATATATACCTCTTAAATACGCTATTATACAATCAGACTCATTTGTTCTGCATAAGAAATTAAACAAACAAATAAATAAATGATGAAAGGATTGGACACATTATATACCGTTCACTTTTAAAATAAAAATAAAAATAATGGCTGAAAAAACAAAATGGCGAAAAAGACATGACACTGTACAATTCTAAAAAGACCAAATGAGCGCTTTCAATGCAATGCACCACCAGTACAGCATCCTTTTTTGGATAAACACAACAACCAAGCAAATCACGCTTTCTAATTCTTTAACCTTCTCTCTGCTCCATCTATATAAGATGCTCTCCATCACTTCAAAACAACAAAAAATATATAAAGAAATTATATGACCATGTCAAATACTCTAATAATACTATTCTTCATTCTGCTTCTCTTTACAACATGTCATCGAGCACGAATGCTTCCGCAAACTGAAACAAACACCGAATTCATCAAAACATTATGTAACACCACCCCTTACCCCGCTCTTTGCTTCAAATCTCTCTCAGCTTACGCCAGTACAATCCAAACAAGCCCCTTGAATATGGCAAGCACTGCTTTATCAGTAAGTCTTGCTAGTGCTCGATCGACCACAACTGCCATGACTCAGATATCTACAACTCGCGGCATGGACCCACATGACAGAGAAGCACTGCACGATTGCATGGACACTCTAGGAGATGCCATAGATGAGTTGAGACAGTCTACCGAGACCATGAGTCATTTAGGAGGGAAGGCAAGAGGATACCAAATTAATAGTGTTCAAACATGGGTTAGCGCGGCAATAACCGATGATAACACATGCATGGATGGGTTCAGAGCAAGTGGAGTACATGTCAGGATGGAAGTGAGAAGCCATGTGTTGAATGTGGCACAGCTTACATGCAATGCATTGAATCTAATAAATGGTCTTTCTTCCTAGATTATCCACAAACTGCCTTAATTAATTATGTTTGTTTTGTTATATGTGATGATTAAATAGGATATATAAGGCACATCCTATGCATTGTTTCTGTTGTTATCAAGGAAATGACAAACCATTTTCTTGCTGTGCTTTGTGCAATCAATTTTAATGAACCAAACAAGTTCCTATTGATGTTTGCATTTATATGAATTGAGTTTTGTTCTACAGTGATATATAGCTTGAAATAATTATCGTTTCCTATGAACAGTATCAGCTCAAACCCACAATGCATGCATTCGACTAATACTTCGAAGTGCAAGAATATAGATTTCAACCATAATTTCACTGTTCTATTGAAATAAATAGATATTGTTGTTGTTTTCAATAGAATTGAGGATGTAGACCCAAAAAAAAAAAAAAAAATCTCAGATAGTACCCAACGGTTCTTAAGTCACAGGTACAAAGTAGAAGAGTAGCCTCCTTTTTCTTTATCTTCTCTGTTTTTCATTGAATTCTGGAAAAAATAATACCTTATTGGTCTTTATATAAAGGTAGGACGAGTTTTTAATCGGTTGCATGAAACAAGGTAAAAACAAACAAAACAAAAAAATGAAACATTATCTCTAAAAAAATATATAAATTTGCCCATTTTCAAGTTGGTTTTTCTTTCAAGTTTTTACTCTTCTTAATGTAACAATACATAAGTAACACAAATCTGATAAACAAAAGCAAGAAAATGGCACTCCACCCCGAAAAAACCTACAAAATGTCTCATTTAAACATTCTCCGAAAGACTAGTACTGAAGAGAAACTAAGAAGCTTAAATTCACTCAAGAGTCTCTCTTAGGAGACATATTCTGGACAAGACCGAGGCTTGTTACAACAACAAAAACTTGCAAGATCACACCTGTTAAAACCAACAAAAAATAAAATCTAAGAGTTAACATTAATGTATAAATTAATTACATCGGTTGATTCAAGTCTGTAATTGTACTGGTTTGGTACAAAACCGGTATTTTCCCCAGAAGGATTTCAGCAATTGATTTCCCAGTGAACTTAGATATCTAGTTAAAGTAAACTTTGGGAAAGTACCAAATATAATAACCAACAGAACTAATAATTGAGAGGAAGTTGACAGAATTGTTTTTATTTTGGCTTAAATTTCTACTGGTACAATACCTGGTAAGTGTCTCACTAGCATCCTGAGACCGAACACTGAAATGTATATTGAATGAGTGAGGCTATGGTACTACACATAGCGCAGATTAGTCCGTACTATGGATCAATATCTTTGATTTCAAAGTCCAAATAGTAGATATGAACCGTTCAACATAATCTCTGTATGAAAATGTACTTGCAGACTAAATTTACATTTTTCAGAATATTTTTACTATTTTTTTAGATAGGTAAAAATCTATATTTCTGAATGGTCTAGAAGTTTTAGATCAAGTGATATTTTCTACCTATCTAAAAAAATTGTAAAAAATATAAAATTTGATCTACGGGTAGATTTCATATGGAGATGATGTTTAACGGTTCAAATCGACTGTTTAAACTTTGAAAACGGAGATATTGATTCATAATACGAACCAATCCGCGCTATGCATAGTACCCTAGCATCACTCATATAGTCATATAGAATAAATGAATTTGGTAAGGATAATATACATAGGGAACTTACTCAATATAACACGCCCACCCTCTGCAAGTTCAAATGTTGTTAGCCCATTCAAGCTTTGTTGTTGCATAACCTATATTTAATAAACCATATTTCAGAACACAAGCGCACGCACATATTGTATTTACATGCACTCATAAAAAAGCCACTCCCTCTAACTAAAACCAGTGTCAAATGTCAATGGATTCTAGCAGCCCCGCTTTACTGATACCAACAATCAAATATAAAAATATTGATGTTTCTTTCTTTCTATATGACTGCTACTTATTTCATCAAAATAAGAAATATAGAAACAACAGCAATAGTTAGCTTTGTTAAAAGGAAGCAAGGGGATGTTGACAAATCATCATTGAGAAAAATGTGTACCCCTGTAAACTACAAAATTATATTGTACATTCATGCCGAATATAATATCATGGATACCCCTGAAAAGACACCAAATTAACTAACTCATATCAGTATAATTTATACATTAGTGATATATAAGGTAAATACAATGCTTGTAAACCACAAGAGAGTTAATATCCAATTTATGGAATAGTGCTAAAAAATCTCCAGTATTTTGGAGGTTTTGCAAAATTATCCACAAAAATTAGGGTTTTGAAGGACTTATCGAAAGCATCTTTCTTCATAAAAACTTATCTAACCAAGCTATATCATCTCCGATAACCTCTATAGCATAAAGGTAAAAATTGAAAAATTGTAGGGTACATATGAAATTGTGCCATAAGCAGGCATTACTGACTAGCTGCCTCGCATTAGCAGGTCAACAGTTACCCTCAATTATTTATATTGTAGTTTTGAAAAGGACATAAAAATACAGTATGCAGACTACATACAGGTGACAGTACATGTGACACTAACCTGATGGCGGACAGTACTGTACCCAACTCAAATATGAAAAGACACAATTTATGTTCAAAACCTTAAATCTTATTTCTAATTCGAAAAGGTTCAATTAAAATCCAATCTAAAAAAACTTATCCTTCATTCCCTATAGTCACTGAAGAAAACTCCAAAATGATCTTAATTCATTTTAGTAACCATCTCAGCTCTCTTATATGTGAAATTTTTTTGGAGCAGTGACGGTGCAAAGCAAATTTATGAGAGTTGTAGTGTATAAATGCGACAATTGGGTATTGATTTACAAACCTGGAAATATATAGGACTATTCATGATGCGTGCAATGGACCACAGCACAGAAATAGTTGATATGGAGGTGTATAGTCTCAGCAAGGCTGATTTACTGCGTCTCCGACCTATGATTATTAAAAAAAAATCTTTAAATCCATATTAGCAGCTTTATATAATTATGCAATTCATCGCTCTAGCATATCAAGGATAAGTCTTAAGCTGAAGTACTAATTAAAACAAAGTTGTATGAATGTCAGGTTTAAACCATACACATTAAGAAATTTTACCTATTTCTCCAAGTAAGATAGATAAGAACCCAGTGCTAATTGATAACATTGCAAATCTGTCAAATTCCTTCACTTCTGAAGATGTTAAGAACAAAATTGCTAAAGCAATTATTTGGCTAACAACCTGCATTTATAATCAAGTATTGATCAATTCATGGTTCAATGATTCTCTCACTAAGAACTTCACACTTCAAAAAAAAAAAAAATTAGCTTGCCTGGCCTAAAATAAGAAACCCAAGACGTAGTTTTCCCTTGGCAACCTTCTGGTATCCTAAAATAATACAAGTTAGAATCAAATTATAAATACACAAAAAATTAAGAATTTTAAATATAATCGCTTACTTACTTGAATCAACGACCATACGATAGGAGAAATCGGAACCATCGGTTCCTGAGGGACGGCCTGAGGCGGCTTTCCTTTGCTGGACGGAAGCCATAGGTAGGTAGATCTTTTGGAATTCTCTATTGGTACCGTGAGGAAGAGGAAGAGAGGAGATAAATTATTAGGTAAAAATGATTATTGCACACATCTGCTAGAAACACTAAAAAAAATTAAATCGGAATTGAGTTGCAAACACGATTGATCAATTCGTCGTCGACGAAAGAGTAGATCGGATTTTTTTTTTTTAAAGTTAATTTTGTGCTTGAAGGCGAGAAGAACTCGTAATTGGGTCGGATCCAGTGCAAATTTAGGCCGAATACGATTTAGCGACAGGGTTCTTTACTTCGAAGCCCGTTTAGTCAAATAGAATAGAATCAAACTCGGATTCGGCCCGTATTCACGAGAAAAGCCCCAACTAGGAAAAAGGTCAAATTTATAACCGGGCCTCAGCTTCTTTTCTGCGCTGTCTCAAATTATCATCAGTTCGTAATTTGCACCGAGCTTAGCCCACCAAATTTAGCAAATAATCAAAATACATATTTTCAAAAAAAAAATGCCCAATGTTCGGTTATACCCAAAACCAAGCAAAGATATGATTTGAGAAATTATGCATAAACACACAAAAATTGTAAATTAACGGGGTCAATTGACCCACATTCTTACTTGTTGTGTCCGCCTCTAAATGAAGGTGATGCACGGATTGAGAGAGACTGCACCCGGAGGCGCAAACAAGAATATGATTTGAGAAAGTTTGGAAGAGAGATGTGTGAGGGAGAGAGTTCCAGCCATAAAAATCGAACATTGTCACTAAATTAAAAACTAGTTATCACTGATTTAATAGTTGTCTCGTATTTACTTTGACCACTAATTTGTACAAGGGACCTATGGTAATAACATTTTTTTTTACTGTAAAGTTTTAGAATTAAATTTCTACAATTATTGATTCTAAAATTTTCAACTGAACTTTTAAAGTAAATGGTTCAGTGCCTACTGATAAAGAAAAGGACAGACCATTTAATAAATAGGGTAATTATATCTTCCCCCATCTATCCATCCCCCATTTCATCCTCCAACTAACTAACTACCTCTTCTAACTATAATTCAAATTCTAACTACCTAATGGCCCTACAAATTAATTATCCAATTTTATCCCTTTATTTCTTTCCTCTTTCTCCCTCCCTCTCCCACCTCTCCCTCTCCACCTCCGCCTCCACCTCCGCCCGTCTCTCCCACCTCTCCCTTTGCGCCTCCGCCCGCCTCTCCCACCTCTCCCTCTCGGCCTCCGCCTCCCTCTTCCACCTCCGCCTCCCACCTCCCACCTTCGCCGCCTCTCTCTCCCACCTCTGCCTCCACCTGGTTAGATCCATCACTGTCGACCGCCGGGTCAGATCCGTCATGCCTATATTCCTCTTCCTCATGCAGTAGCGAGTTATTTGCAAAGAACAAAGCTTCATTAATAGTGAATTAGGCCAGTGCGTACTAAGTACTAAGAAATGACAGAAAAACAAATTTTGAAAAAATTAGAGGTGTATGAATGAATACTTGATGTTTTAGAGATGAATGCTTCAACGTTTATGGATGAATACTTAATATATTAGATATAAATACTTTAACTTATATGTATGAATACTTGATATCTTATGGATGAATATTATTCGACTGCTCTTGTAAAATTAATCGAGGTATGCATATATGTTTGTAATACTCTTGGTACATTAACTATTTACACTTACACGACGATGATGAATACTTGCTCGATGAGAGATGAATACTTGTGACGAGATATGAATACTTGTGCAACGGACAACTCGAAAGTATATCATCATGGATCTCATTTGAAAGAGAAAATTGTGTAGAAGACATTCGTGGTTTTAGATTTGCAAAATTCCTCACAAATCGTCAGAAATATTGGTTAGATTGAACGGAGAAAAAAAATTCATCTCTAAAAACGTGTAAAAGATGAGTGATTGATGTGTCCAAATATGCTTCTATTGCAAAGATGAATACATTTATATAGATTGATGAATGCTAGTTGTGTTACAGATGAATATTTTTTTACAATTTTCTAAAATGCGCTGAAGGTTATGTGGTCCCCCCACTTAATTATTGCGCTGACGGTTATGCGGTCCCCTACTTAATTAATGCTCTGACAGTTATGCGGTCCCCCACACATGTTGTTTGTGGTCCCCTGCTTTTTTATACGCTGATATATCCAAATATGTTCTATTGCAAATGTGAATACCTTCATATAGATGGATGAATACTAGTTGTGTTACATATGAATATTTTTCTACAAATTCCTAAAATGCGCTGACAGTTATGCGGTCCCCCACTTAATTAATGCAACTGGCGGGGGATGAAACGGGGGATGGTTCACGGGGATAGCTAGGCTCTCCCTAATAAATATCAGATTAATTGTAGACCAATTAATTTAGATTATTATAAATAAGTGGATTTTTTTTTAAATAGAACTAATTTTAATGAACACACTGGAGTTGGATTTTATACAAAACAACTCCACCGATCTCTTGCTGCGGTGGAGGGAGCAACGTGTTTGATGGGCTAAGCTCAGACCAAATTGATTATTATTAAAGGATTATGTACATTTTATCTCGAACCAAATTGATCCGGATTATGATCAGACGGGCTAAATCTAAACTCAATATTTGAGTTACTTGAGAATGTGCCACAAAATATATTGAAATGACAAAATAGAAGCCTATGGAAATTCTAATACTTCTTATTTACATGCTTCAAAGAGGAAAATTTGGTATATATTTTGCTGATGTGTCCGCACGTCAAACGAGAGCAGTAAATAAAAATTGAAATATATTAATTCTTGAAGTGCCACAAAATTTATCTATTTTGTATTATTGAATTGAAGTGCGAATTACATATAATTCATTAATTAATGTGAACTATATATTAAAATTGAAATATATTTAATACGATTCAAACTTTATTTATATTTATTATTACATGCTTTCCACTTTATTGATATTACATAGTTTGCACTTTATTCCCATTAATTAAAATCTAGTAAGTAATTAAGGGTGGACCATGCACTTTATTTACTTTTTTGAGAAAATTAAAATTTCAGGTAATGGTAAACTGTGTACAAATTTAAATTTAAACCTTATACAAACTTCATTTTTTTTTATAAATATTTAAAATTAAAATATATTAATTCTTGAAGGTTACACCATTAGTAGTCACAAATGCAAAATTTAGAAGACATTGCAGTACCTTTTGTTTGAAAATATGGCTCATCAACATTTAATAGTGTTTCTTTTCATTTTCTACAGAAACATAAGTTATACATCATTTGAAAATAGTAATTGATACATATTTTGTACTTCATTCGTACTAATTAATATGATGCGCACTAATTTCTAGTATGAATAATTTGTGCAGAATTTACGCTCATTAAGGATGAACCCCATATATACAATCATGTATAAATTTAAATTTTACAAAAACATGAATCAGTGATATTTTACGTAAATTTTATATCATAATGGTCAGTCTTTGATCTAGTGGTAAAAAGCACATAACTCTCATGTTGAAAGTTATAAATTCGAAACTACAAAGTGAGAAAATTCTCTATTTTAATTCTATGGGAGGCAATATTTTAATGTTCCTGTCAAAGTTATTCTCTCATATATGAAGTTTTTTATATTAATGACAACAATAAAGCTTCTTTTATTTTCTTAAATTTGACCGATTTCAGAGCTTAGTGCACTAATTAATTTGGAGGTGTTACCTGTCTGCAAAAATGTGTTGTTTGAATTACATATTTTTTAAAATATTTATATATACTCATTAAAATATAATAAGAAAAAATGAGAGCTCAAAGCTGATGAGAATAAATATGAAATGAAATAGTTAGCGAAAGAAGAAGAAAGAGGAAAATGATAGCGGACATTTTGTTAATAAATTTAAAGAAAAAATATTTTATTTGAAAAATTTAAAAAGTAGGACAATTTATAAAATTTTCAACAAAATCGAAGCCTAGCAAAATTATCATGCTTTTCATTTATATGGCATTCGAGTCATCGTTTCAAGGCATTACTAAATGACAACTGTTTAGTCTTAATCCAAATGCGCTTGATGGAGGAAAGTATGGTCTATATTTTGCCTTGGTGTATGCTTTACCACTACTGCCTCTTTTCTTTGCTGGTATTCCCTGATGCATATGGCGACTGTCTCTGTTGCCTTCCAAAAAGGTTATTTGTCTGGTCGAATTGAAGTGCATTATATGCAAACAGATGGAATACGGATCGGATAGTGGTAAAATAATATCCGTATTCGCTTTACGGATACTCTTTTTATATTTTGGATACGGATATGGATTGGATATTAAACTGATACTAGATATCTGTTTTACAATGATAAATAATATAAATTTTTTCATAATATATATTAAACTATGTGGTATATATCTACTATTCAGATACAAATAATTAAAATTTAAAACTATATATGTTTTTGTATCCGCACAGATATTCCAATATTAGATATCCATATCTAAATTTTTAATACGGATCCAGAGACGGACGGATAATATCTGACCCGTTTGCACCACTAATTATATAATTCTCATTAATGGAAACTATATATATATATATATATATATATTAAAATTTATTTAATATGATTCAAACTTATTTATATTCATTATTACATGCTTTCCACTTTATTGATAATGCATAATTTGCACTTTATTCCCACTAATCAAAACCTAGTACGTAATTAAGAATAAGAGTGAACCATGTACGAATTTAAAGGTTAATTTTATAAAAAAATTACTTTTTTTGAGAAAAATAAATATGTTCGACTTGTTCAGATAATGGTGAACCGTGTACAAATTTAAATTTGAACCTTATACAAACTTCATTTTGTTTTAAAATTTAGAAGACATTATAATACATTTTGTTTTAAAATATGGTTCATCAACATATAATAAAGTGTTTATTTTTATTATCAAACAGCAGCACAAGTTATACAACATTTGAAAATAGTAAATTGATACATATATAGTTTATTTCAAGTTAAAAGAACGGTTCGAATTTATCACTTGCACCTCAGATATCTGGGTTGACAAATTTACAGCTATGACCATGTAATTTTATTTTTAATTAACAAATTAATTAAGATCATTAATTCCTCCTACAAATATTAGTGCAAACAGATCGGATATTATTCGTTCGGATCTGAATCCGTATCTGAAATTTTACGGATTATGATATTCAGATTACAAGTTATGCGGATACGGATATGAATACATTTTCAATTTTGAAAGTAAATAGAGATAATCAACCGTATCTGTATTTTTTCAATTTTCAAATACCCGTATACGACCAGGCGGTAACTTCTATATTGCGCTCCCCATTACCAATTTATTTTATTATATTTCTTTCTTTCTCTATTCTTCGTCTCCTCTTTCCTCATTTCTCTCAAATTAATTCAATAAGCAGCGATTCTTTCCTAAATTGGAAGGGACGCCTTCAGTTCACCCAAAACATGCAGCAGGTATATCACAATAAGTCCTTGGATTTAAAAGGATTTATTAGAGATTTGCGCGGAGAGGTTGCCACATGAAATCCGGAGCACGCTGTTGGGGAAGGTAGTGTGGCTGTGAACTCTAGAGAAGGAAATACGTGACACGCTGTAGCATGACGTTACAAATACGCTGTGACTTGGTTATGTGATGTAACGTGATTAATTTTTTTTTCACGTGACGTGACCAAAATGGTGACGGACGGTCACGTCACGTGTAGTCACACATGACGTGACGTAAATTAGTCACATCAAATTTTTTTTATATTTTAATTTAAATTGTTAAAAATTAAGAAAAAATATATTAAAAAATAAGTAAATAATGTTGCAAAGTTTTTTTTTTTTTAGAAAAGGTCGTTGGGCATCTAACATTGTTTTAAAAATTAAAATTACAAACAACATTGGACTAAACTAGAGAAAATAAAAACCAGTACTATATGAGTATCAGTATCACTAAACCTACACTAAAAGAGAAATCTGAATACTCTATTCGTACCAAAAAAAAGCTGAAAAATAACTAAAAAAAACCGGATACTCTGTGCGTACCAAAAAAGCCGAATACTTTATGTTTCATACCGTGACGTGACTGGTTCGCTTGACGTGTAATTTTTACTCGAATACAGTCACGTCACCCGAATCATGTCACATGATCGACACACGTAACGTGATGGATCACGGCGTGACTAATTTTTTTCTCTGGTGGACCCTATCATATTTATTTTTAGGATGGACCCAATCATATTTATTTTTTGACACGAGTGCTTGCCGCACTGAATTTTTATTCATAATCTACAAAAAAAAATTGGAAAATCCAAACATCGTGACCATACTGACCTGACCTGCATTTTGATATACTAATTAATTCAAATTATCTTTTCAAGTTCGTATAGTCAATATGACCTATTCAATGGGATTTATATATCAAACGGAAGCAACACATATTTTTATCCTATTTTAAAATTGAAGCGATTTCGTAATCTCTGGGATCAAATTTGAGGAAAGAAAATTATGATTATCAACATGGTCGGAATAAAATAAACTATTAACCACCTTATTAGCCTATGATCTTGAGATTTGAAAGCCCAAATTATTCTATGCTAAGAAATGAAAAGGTCAGGGTTTCATAGCCCAATTACGAAAAGGAAAGGTCGGAATATGAAAGCCCAATCAGACTTTGCTGTAAAAAGAAAAAGGCCGAAGCCTTTTTCCTTTTAGGTCCGTTTAATTCTCACTTTGCAACCTGATTGTTTCCCCGGTTTCTTTTCATGTGAACGGATCTGCTTTGGTATCTCGTTAGTTAGTCAAAATAATTTTGTTAATATCTTTACCTCTCTTTTGTCTACTCTCTAACTAATATAATATTTTGACAAAAAAAAAAAAACCTAATATAATATGGATAGTATTGTTGACCTAATATAATATTTTTTACTATACAAATTTAGAATTAATTTTCTACAAACATTAATTAGAAATTTTGATTCCAACATTAAAGGATAATGTGCCTACTAATTTTGCACACAAAAAAGAAAAAGAAAATTAATTTAGATCATGAACGGTCTAATTGAATGCTTTAATTTCCGAAAGTTGCCTTCCAGCTATTATAAGATAAAAGACTTTTCTCGCTAATTTCTTCTTAGATTAAGAAACAAAAAAATATCCTCGGATCATGAACGGTCTAAACTCTAAAATCCGAATAATTATTCCTTTTTCTGATACATATATTAGTGATTATTATAGTGAACTGGTAACCTCATTTATGTCGTGTAACCTTCCATAACTTTGACCGTATTTGTTTATTGTATGAATGTGGAATTTATTCTCTGTTGTTCAATGAATAACTCATACTTCGATAAAGTATTACAATTTATATTAAAATTATTATCATCATCATTATAAATATTATTATTGCTTTTTTTATTTTAATAATATTACTATTATTATATTATTATATATTTGTTGTTGTCCTTGGTGTTTATTATACTGGAATTAATGTTATCTTGTTTGTTGGTTGAATTTGAAAAACATTGGAAAATCATTTGAGGTGACCGTTTGACTTTATAATAAATTATTTTGAAAATTATAATTGAAATGTAAATACAATACTTATGAATTAAATCGGTTTTAGTATTTGAATTTGTTGCGTGGAGTCATTCAGATAGGT
>JAJGRW010002999.1:0-21179 GCA_025461045.1 Carex parvula | reverse complement strand
ATATGGCTTAAAACAGTCCCTCGGGCATGGTCGGGCGGTTTGTAAGGCCATGAAGAGCTATAACTACAATCAAAGTGATTCTGATCATACTCTGTTCTTCAAGCATCGTCAAGGCAAGGTAACCATCTTAATTATCTATGTTGATGACGATAATTACAGGGGACGATACTATGGAAATCAAGTGGCTCGAGCAGAAGTTATCACAGGAATTTGAGATGAAGGATCTAGGCGGTCTAAAGTACTTCTTGGGAATAGAGGTACTGCGCTCAAAGGACGGTATATCTCTATCACAGAGGAAGTATACACTTGACTTACTTGCAGAGATGGGGATGCTCGATTGTAAGCCAGCTGATACACCCACAATTCCGAACCTGAAGTTTGAAGATGACCCAGAAGATCCGGAGGTGGATCGGGAAGCATATCAGAAATTAGTAGGTAAACTCATTTACCTATCCCATACTAGACCCGATATTGCATATGCTGTGAGCATGGTGAGTCAGTTTATGCAGGACCCGAGAAAACAACACATGCATGCTGTGATAAGAGTTTTGCGGTATCTAAAGAAAACTTCAGGGAAAGGCATTCATTTTAGGAAAAATGGACACTTGGACGTTTGGGGATACACAGATGTTGATTGGGCTGGAGACAGAATAGATCGAAAGTCAATGTCAGGATACTTCACCTTTGTGGGAGGAAACCTGGTTACTTGGAGAAGTAAGAAACAGAATGTGGTTGCACTGTCAAGTGCAAGAAGCAGAATTCAGAGGAATGTCGAAGGGCCTATGTGAGTTGTTGTGGTTGAGAAAACTTATGATGATTGAAATATGGGCCAAAAGGAGAAATGCGACTACATTGTGATAATAAGTCAGCAATTGAGATAGCCCATAACACAGTACAACATGACAGGACCAAACACATAGAAATTGATAGACATTTCATCAACAAAATTTGGAAGAAAAGATCATCTCATTTCCATTTGTAAGATCAGAACAACAGTTGGCAGACATGTTAACAAAGGCGATGTCAACCAAGTGCTTTGAAGATTCGATTGCCAAGTTGGGTATGGTAGATGTCTACCTACCAACTTGAGGGCGGGTGTTGAAATAAATGGTGGTCCATATCGTTGCCTATATGGGACCATATCTTCAAAGAAGGAAGGCAACAGCTGGGGGAATCAATCAGAGTTATTACATTCCCATTTTAGATAATTGTATTAGGAAACAAATCTCTCTATTCTCTCTAATCTCTCTATATATTCTCTTCTCCTCTATGTAATCATCATCAGAAAATAATAGAAAAAGTGTGAGTTTGGGTGTGGAGGACGTAGGCACCGAATTGGTGCCGAACCTCGTTAAATCTTGTGTCTTTCTCTATTTCCGCTTTCTGTATACTTATACACGGGCCGGTACTATTCTACACGGACCGTACAAAGAGTTACGACTTTCTACAATTCCATTAGAAAGTTAGATACGTTTAATACTCTTATATCTAAATGAGCATAACAACCACCAACAGTATTGGCGCCAGTGTTGGCACTAGCGTCGATACTGGTTTCAGTACCAGTATAGGTGTGAAACTGTTGTACCAGCACCAGAAAATTGTATTTTTTAAGTTGTAAAATGCATAATTTTGTAGAATGAAAAGCAAGTGCTAGCACAAAAAGATTATTGTGGAGATAAATGATAATCCTTCTCCTTTGATTAAGTGAGAATAAAATTTTGATCAATATTATATATAATTTTCCAGAGGACTTCTAAGTCTTTTATTTGAAGATTAAATTTCATTAAGAGAAAAATGTAAGCATGAAGGAGTATAGTATCAGCTGGTATATGTTGTCACTGATATGAGGGCAGTAAATTTTAAACTAAGCAAATTATGGAAATGCTGGTTTCGTTTCTTCTGTTCTGCAATTGTGTTTTATTAAAAAACAAATTGTTTTTTATTGTGGGAGAAAGGAGAAGAGAGAGGAAATGAGTAATTGAAAGGGAGTGGGAGGGAAAAGGTGGGTAGAATTGGGGCTCACAAGGGCATTTTGTCAATAATTTTAGAAGATGGATATTTTGTTTGATAATTTTTGAAAGAAGGTCATTTATAAAAAATGTCAATTATGTATAAATTATAATTTATACAAGTTTTACGTTTAATATGATCTATCAGTTTATAAATTAAGGGAATTATATTCCTTCTGATCTGTCGATTTATGTCGAGTTCATATTTAATCTGCATATTTACGTCTGAATTTGTTACAAAATTCTTGCTTGTGGCGCATTGGATCCACACATATAGCAACAAATTCATGTGGTGAATTCAAATTTTGTGCGTGCATAAAGAACCACACTATACATAAACATTAAATATTGGATTTCAAATAATTATCAAGTTAAATAATCATCATATTCCCACTAGTAAGTAATTATATATATATGTTACCACCTAGCTACATATATATCTCTCAACAATGCCCAATTAAGTGCCCAATTAAGTGCAAGTAGAACATGCATGCATGGGATGTGGTATAGACGTATAGTCGGGTAATTGTTACTTTCACCACGTTAATTTAGTGATGAACGTTGCAATTAATGGGGCCTTTGACATGGCATTCTTTGTCGTTTTAATTAACGGAAATTAGTACAATTAGGGTTGCATGAATAGAGGAGCTAGCTAGGATATTGGTTTATCAAATTCATGATGCATATATGGTTTGGAAATTGCACGAGGTGCATGCTTTTATATACTTTCCTCTAGTTTTCATAAACAAATTCAAAATAGGCCATTCCGACGACTTCTCATACCAAAAAAAAAACCTAAATGAATTGAGCCATATCTAAGTACCTGCTGGTTATTTTAGTTAATGGCGTTATCTTGGATTTAGTGTCAATTGAACTTGATATTTTTAAGGAAACAAACATTGTCTTGAAGCAATGGTATCGCCTTTTTCATTAAAATGATTGCATACATAAGATTTGAACCTGTTGATTTTTTTTTTTTATTGGATGGCACTATCACTACATGTATGGATGGATTTCACATATAATTTTATTTGAATTATATATCATATTTTAAAAATCCTTTTATTTAAATTGAAAATTTAAATGAAACAAAAAGAACCTAACCCTTGCATAATACATATGAAATTTCAGACTATATAACAGGCAGCAATGTTCTTACACCAAATAAAAACAATATTTCTCTTGAGAAATAAGAGCTCTAAATCCAAGTAACACGGTAATTTTACAGAGAAAAAGGCTATTATTGGAAAAACAAAAACAAAAAAAAGCCTGGATATATTACAACTCATAGACCCAACTTTTATTATATTTTATTTGAAAGGTGCTTTAGGCTCATATACAGGGAAGTTACCTGCATCAATTAGCAGGGATTCAGATTAGAGAATTATCCTTTAGTAATCAGTTGTAACTTTATGAAATTGTTTAGTAATCAGGGTATCTCAAGGGCCAATCTGGAGGGCTTTATTGTCAAATTTGGGTTTTTCTGACATGAAGCAGCCTTTAAATGAAAGATGTTTATCAATTTATGTTATGTTGTCTTTGGCTCTAGGTTAGGCAGTATCATACCAATAGGTACTGTACTGGTATATATCTGATAAACTTGCAATTTTTGCACCAAATTCTAGATCTACATCAATTATTTCTACCTTACCTATATCACCTTTCTTAAACAACGATTTTTTGCTGTGTCCTGTCATATACTCTCAGGTATCCTTCAAGTTACCCATGCACACATATTTAACCTGAAATTGACAGAGAAACAGATGCATGTAGAAAGCCACTTCTTGCAAAAGAAAAAGAAACCTACTTTATATAGTGATTATAGAAAGCACCTTCTTTTCCAATTAGATCGATACTGCACTCAGATACTAATTCTGTATTTAGCTGAATTTTGGCAACAGTGATTTTGATTTTTGACAATGTGACTACATGGAAATTACAAAGTACTGTTTCTCTGCCATAAACTAGCCTCATAAGCATAATTTAGGTGAGATTTAAATTTGGATTCATTTTTCTATAGAAAAATGATGCCTATTTAATTACGATTATTTTATCAACTCTTTACAACCTATTTATTGATTTTTTAAGTACCAATGGGTTTCCAAATATATCATGGGCAAGAATTAATTTTGAAAGTTTAAATGAAGCAGTTACCTCATTGCAAATAATGACAAGAGCTAAGGTTTTCACTTTGAGAATTTAAGAAAATAAAATATTATGCACTAACCTCCAAATATTCATCCATTCCATATTTAGACCCCTCTCTGCCGAGACCCGATTGCTTCACACCTCCAAATGGCGCCACCTGGATTTTTAATACAGAATTAAAACTTATCATGATCCTTTTAGTGACATTACATTTGCAAGAGTACCCTTTTAGAGTAACATTCTCACCTCAGCAATTAGACATTTTATATCAACAATTCAAGATAACAGATTGCCCCATCATACATGCAAAATCATAACTAAATGCTGAGATGCGTACAGAAAGAATGTTAACGGTTGTACCTCAGTAGAGATGATGCCTTCATTAACCCCAACAAGACCATATTCAAGGGCTTCTGATACACGCCATGACCTAGGTATGCTTTTTGTAAATATGTATGCGGCCAACCCTGAAATTTTCATATTTAAACCAAATTTTGTTGAGATAAATATTTTCTGCCAAAGTGATTAATTGAGGCTGTTTCAGAGTGATTAAATTGAAGCATTCGAAATCAAACACTTGTCAAGTGAAGAACCAAAAGGGGTATCTCTTGTTTAATTCTCTGATGTCTTATACCAAATACTTAAATCATATACACTCTAAAAAAAGAACTGATAATTTACATAAAAAATATGATCGAGTTAAGTACCAGCATTAGTGTCATTAGCCATACTTATAGCATCCTCTTCAGTTTTAAATGGTACAAGTGGTGCGACTGGGCCAAACACTTCATCCCTACACAAATTGAACGGAACATTAAATGATAGATGCAAGTATGTTAAAATATAATTTGAAATGTGAGAGGTGGTCAATTTATTCATAAAATTAAGAGATTCAAGACATTACCAACAACCTCTTAACCAGGTCTCTTACTTTTTTTTCCTATGCAATATTACCAGGACTGATCATTCTGACAAGCGACATAAATATGGAGATAATATTCTTACTTGAAAAGTAACATGTCCCTATTAACATTGGAGACAACAGTAGGCTCATAAAATGTCATCCCCAGGCTATGTCTTTTTCCTCCTAGAATAACATTTGCCCCCTGTGGAAAGCAAGCTAAAATGTCAAAAGGAAAAGTCCTAATACGTGAAGTACTATCTGTGGAGTGTGATTACTGAATAGCATTGCAAATGTTTTCAGGTCTTATTTTGTAATTATGTAACAAGTGTCTGTAACTTGCAAAGTTAAAAAACTAGACTAGAAAAATAATGAACTAGGCTGCTAAAGCTTGGCATTAAAAGCAAGTTACCTTTGAAGTTGCATCATTGACAAACTTCTCAACCTATACAAGTACATACATGTAGACATTAGAAAGTCTTCAGGCATGTAGGTATATTCTGTTTGACTTCAAGTCCTGGTAGGGACAATCATTTACACCAAAATCAACAAAGGTTGCACTTACCACATTTAACCTGTGTAATTTATTAACAATTTGACTGCACATTTACCATAGAAAATCCTATTTAGTGGCCCAAATGGCCTTGTTAGCTATTGGGCATTGGGCTTGCATAACCTAAAATCAACAATAGATGGTTTAAGGAAAATTTAATGCCATACCTTATGTACCGCAGCTTCATTGATTAATGGACCCTGCAAAGTAATATGGCATAATCGATTAAAAGTGGCAAATAATTGAATAATACAAATCTACAGAGAGAGGTATGGAGGGAGTAATACCTGAGATATGCCTTCTAGAAGGCCATTGCCAACTTGCATACTCTGAACAGCCTTAACAAAAGCATTTGCAAACTCTTCATAAATGCCTAAAAAAAGTTTAAAATTTTATTTAAAGGATAATGAATAAGTAATAAGGCATGTGTACAACATATTGTCCCAAAAGGACAGTTTGAGTCTGGAACTGATACACCATAATTGTGCAATTAAGCTTCAATTAATCGGCCTTAAAGTAAGCCACAACAATCCTCCATGCACCCTTTGGTTGTTCAATTATCAAATGAACAAAGAAAAACAAATGCAAAGTAAAACTGGCTTACTGGAAGGACAAAAAAAAAAGGTAAGATTACCTTCTTGTACCAAAATTCTGTTTGCACATACACATGTTTGGCCACTGTTTCTGAACTTGGCAGCGAGCTGAGAACATTACACATGTTTAAGTCATGAACATGAATTCATACTAGTAAAAATGAAAGATAAACGAAAGCAACTTCTATGTTTAGAAATCCATTTTTAGTTTCATTAATTTAACTGTTTTATCCATTGCAGAAAATTCAGTTAACCAAAGTTTTGCTCAAGGATGATTATAAAGAACTACTTTAAGATTTAAGAAGTCTGTGCATAGTTTGAATAAAAAGGTCGTTATTATATTGCTTACACTGCCTTTAACAGCAACATCAATATCCGCATCATCAAAAATAATGCATGGTGCATTACCACCAAGTTCCAAGGAGACCTGAAATATTTTCATTTGATACAACTCTACTTCAAAAAGATCCAAAAAATTAAAAAGGAAATATTCTTCTAAACTTCCAGCAAAATATTTTTTTTTTTTGGCCAATGCATCATATAGAATAATTTATTCCACTTTTGGACACATTGTCAACTCTGCTCTATCAAAATCCACAATTTAAGCTAACACAATCAACCTTAACTCAAATGAAAAACCGACTTAACAGTTTCTCTTTTCCTGGTGCACCAATAAATTTAGGTTTCTCATGAGCTACACTAAATTCTCTTTATATTGGCACATTGTACTAACCAACTCTTAAGGACCCATCTGTATGGCATTTACAAACTACACAGAACTTTTAGACAAATGTGGCTTAAATGTTTCTATATTATTAATCTTGACAATTTTACCCCTGCATGTAATAAGCCAATTTTTCCAATAAATCCAAATTGAGTAAAACAAAGAGAGGGTAATCCGTTCAGCTGTACAGAGAGATTTTCATTGAGTCAAGGCAAAGCCAGGCTCAAGTCAGTCTCTCTCTTTTAAACATAAACTTTTATTTAAACAGTTCGCAAGTACCCCAAAGAAAATGCAGGCTGCTATTTGCAGAATCAAGTAAAAAAAACAGTTATAATGTATTCATAAAACCTCATATCACTCAAAATTGCACTGCTATT
The DNA here is from genome assembly GCA_025461045.1 of Carex parvula. Lineage (NCBI taxonomy): Eukaryota > Viridiplantae > Streptophyta > Magnoliopsida > Poales > Cyperaceae > Carex > Carex parvula. Next base: position 13,874 of record JAJGRW010002999.1, on the reverse strand, counting down.
TTCTGGGCAAGCAAGAAAGCAAAGTTATCATAAAGGTTATCAACATAAAAGAATTACCTTTTTTACAGTACTTGCTGAACCTTCCATTAACTTTTTCCCAACAGCTGTTGATCCAGTAAATGTAATTTTTCTCACCTAATTGACAAGCATATATTAAATATCACCAACAATGTAGCTCAACAAAAATTTCAAAAGCAAAAGATTAAAAAAAAAAAAAAGAACCTGAGTGCTCTTCAGTAGAGTATCACCTATCTCAGAAGCATTCCCAATTACGATATTCAGTGCCCCCTGAGTTTCAAGATGTTAATATTCAAATTATATTCAGGCTTATTGTTGCTTTCTCTATTAAATTTTGATATATCTAGAAGTCAAATGTTAGACTTTCTTATTTTCTCTCTGTCTAGTCCACGTCTGTAAAACATGTTGACAAAAGAGTACTCCAGTTTCTCTTCTTTCCCTCCATTTCTAACACAGAAGTTCTTACACTTTTAACAAAAAAAAGCTTGCATGCCCCTGTAAAGCTTCAAATATTACTTTCACCTCTCACATAATTTCTTCCAACTATTAACAAACTATCATGTTTACTTCACCGTTTTACTTTGAAGCAATGTCAAAAATGCTGTTGTACTTTACATGTTTATGGTGTGCATGAAATTACTCATTTTGCGCAGTCAGTTTTAATGAAATTGAAAACTAAAAAAAAAGAACATAACACTAAAACATCATACAGGCGGTATTCCAGCTTGAAGCGCCAATTCAGCAGCAGCCAAAGCTGTCAAGGGAGTGTATTCTGACGGCTTAACTACTACAGTGCAGCCACAAGCCAATGCAGGCCCCACCTAGAATTAAAAAGAAAAACAACCATAGATGAAATTTAACGAAAAAAAGAGTTCTCGCCATGGTATAAGTCATCTAACTTTCATGACAGTTAAAATTTAGAAGCAAATACACACCCACTATAAGAAATATATGGTATGGTATGGCCTCAAAAGAACATAATAGAATGGTATGGTATGGCCTTAAAGATGTTCAATTGAAGCCAAATTAATTGCTAATCAAGCATCATTCAATGCTTAATTGTGAAATTGGACCGAAATTTTGTAGGTTAGAACAATTAAGACTCCAAATTACCATTAAATTTGCAACAGCGCTGACAGGCCTATGTGGAAACAAAAAAGTAACTGTGACATAGAAACCAAAACTACCGACATAACCAGTGCAGTACAGAACTCTGCTACAGTGTTCCTCGACTCAATCTTAACAAGACTTATAAAACTTGTAATGAATCAGTTAATTTCCGTTATTTGAAACCACCCCACCCACGCACAATGCACTCACACCAAAAAAAAAAAGAGAAAAGGTAGCCAAGCACCTTTCGTGTAATCATTGCTAAAGGAAAGTTCCAGGGAGTTATCGCTCCTACAACTCCAACAGGCTGCATGAAATATTAAAAAAAAAAATTCTTAAAAACACGCATTACACATCAAAGGAAACATGAATTTAAAAACTTACTTGAAACATAATCCATGTAACATGCTGCAGAAATACTTGTCTACAGTTATAATACATGTAGTTGAACTTGTCACGATCAAAATATGTAATTGTTACACAAGTTAACCTAGAATTTTCTATAATTCTGTTATAAGTTAGAACAAAGCAAGGCTTGTAAATAAAAACTTTCTGACAAGCGAGTATTATGTAGTTAAAAGAAAAAATGAATGGTCTGCATGAACTACTGGCATGTTATGGGCAGTGCATCTAACGGATCATGCCTGCTTAAAGTGGACTTTAGAAATGGGCTTAAAAAGATGCTAGTCCCAACAAGAAAATACCAGCAAAGCAAGACTTGTAATAAAAACTTTCTGACAAGCGAGTAATTTTTCAGTTAAAAGAAAAAAATGAATGGTCTGCATGAACTACTGGCATGTTATGAGCAGTGCATCTAACAGATCATGCCTGCTTAAAGTGGACTCTAAAAATGGGCTTAAAAAGATGCTCTAGTCCCAACAAGAAAATGGAAAAGAAGAGTTTTTGCATTTACCAGTAATTTCTTTAATCATTACAGACATTTTCTAAAAATTTTGGAAAGATCAAAGCAGATTAGAAACAGTTTGCCAACCTGTTTTAGCACAAGAAGCCGACGGTCAGATAATGGAGATGGGATAATGTCACCATATATGCGTTTTGCCTCCTCAGCAAAAAATTCAATGAAGCTAGCCCCATAGTTTACCTACAGATGGAGACAGTAAAAAATTTTAACAGCCATGCATTAACTAAGTGCATTCATAGGCCTACGACACTTTCCAAATTAGCAAAAGATAACACAGAGAACTTCCATGTCCCTGAAAAACCTTCAAATGCCATGCAATTGTTTTCTACTGTAGGTAGCTTCTCCATAGTATGGTAAAGCACATCTAGGCATTCAGTCAAGGCTGACACAGCAAGCCAATCATCAGCGGACACATAGGGACGGCACTCCGGATTGCTTGGCAGCCTCTTGGAACCACATGAACCGGACTTGAGACGACTTAACATATCCGATGCTTTCACAGACTCTGTCAGTCAGGTCACAAACTAGTTCTAAGCTCTCTTCTATCATAAGGTTTAGTACGTGTGCACAAGACCTCACATGAAATAATTCAAATTTGTTATGGAGCATCCTAAGAAGCTCAAGTCCCACCTCGTCAGAGTACAATCAGTTATCCAATACCACACCACACTCACAATTTTCTTCTCAATCCCCCATTCCCTGCACAATACAGTACTTGTAGTCCAATAAATCATGCATGCAGTCAAACAATTATTGATACAATTATTGATCTTTAGTGTAAATTACCTTATATCTAACTTTCAACGAGATAAAATTTGACTAGACACAAGCCTTCAACTTATTACTAAAAGTCCAGGGTAACTTTCTACAAGGTTTATTTCAACCATACAAATATTAACTTTAAAACACTAATAGATAAAGTTTCGGACTTATCGTGACAGAAAGCTTGATAAAGTATCTTAATAGCATATTTAGCCATTAAAGAAGTAAAAAAAAAAATGGATCTAGATAAATCAGTAAATCTAATCTGCTGCTACCCGCAAAAAATGCTCAACTTCTCTGATCAGTGAATTCTAATGCATCAAAATTCATGCTTTGCACTTACCAGCATTTCTCTCAGCTTTTGTACAATATAAACTGGAACAAAGACAATTAAGTAGTATACTAAGTCTAGTGTTGCTCTTACAATACTAGATCGAGGCAAAATGTCACCAATATTCTATCATGTACAGTCTAACAAACTATGGTGATCTAGGTACAGTAAAAATGTAATATACATCCACAGTGATGGTCCGTGTGATTTTTTTTTTTCCCATTTTATTATGGTTATGTTAGTCAGAAAGATAAATAAAACTACAACAATTGGATTTGCTTAGGAGTTTATAACTATTAGATTTGACGCAGAGCAAGACTTGTATGGAGGAAATTTACTCTGTAAGGTCACTACTCTCAAAATCTTAACAACGATCATTCACTGTTAAGATTTTGAAATGATCATTCATATCCTAGGTACCATACACTATTAAGAAACATAGCTTCAGATTTCTGTTCATAGTAAAAAAGGAGATAATTTTTTTTAAACTTTTCCATTGTGAAAGGTTAAACATTAGCAGAGGATGTCATGTCATTCCTCTGGTGATTTCTTCAACTATATCAAAATTCACAACACAGCCTCAACTTCCTTTACTTTCTTAATATAAAGCCCGAGAACCTATACTTACACAAAACCAAACCAAACCAAACCAAACCACCAAAAAGATCCCAAATATAATAATCAGCCCCTTTGCTTACACTGGGGCATCAGACCTGATGCCTTTGCCATAAATAGAGTTCCAATAATGAACCAACATGTGATCCTGGGGTCTCACATCTGCCCCCTTTCCAGTGCAGAATATCGCATATGCATCAGCTGCATACCTGAAAAGAAAAAATAAAATTATATTAAAATAAATGGTTCACAAAGTCGTTTATTCATTTGATTCACAGAGCATATAGCTTACTTTCCAATGCCATGGAGAGAAGTGACGTGAGTCCAATCAGGCCTTAAATACTCTTCTGAGAGGCGTTTAATCATGTGAGCACGCTTATTGTGCAATCCCAGAGTGGAAATCACATTCTGAATTTGCATTGTGTCAACTTTTGTTGTAGTCTCAGCATCGGGACATAGAACAAAGAAGTCTTCTACTACATTCTTAACCTATTTATCAATTTATAGCAGTATTAGTTTGACCGATCGATGTTACGATTATTTCTTTTTGTCTAATATAGGTCTGGTAATTGGTTAGTCTAAATTAATCGAGAACACTTGGGATGAAAAAATTATAATGCAGCAAGGTGTTTGATGAAATGCCAAAGAGCAAAATTAGCATATGATTTTTTTATGGATGAGAGTATATAATATACCTGTTTTCCGGTGGTCATATTAAGTAATATGCAGATGACAAGGACCCTCCAATGATCAAAAGTGTGATCCTCTTGAATGAGCTGGTGACACGAACGAGGCGGCTTAAAGTCAAAATCATGGGGCACCCTGCGGTATGCCTCCGACCTTTTCGCAGCAGCCCTCAGCTGAGAGGAAGTTTTCTTCTTCTTCTTTTTAACTGTCACTGTCACTGTCATGGTCTCAGGAGGAGCAAGAACCCCAGCAGCCACGGCGGCATTTCCCTTTGGTGGGTTGTGTGATTTTCTGACTTTCTTGACATTGTCAGTACCAACTGGAGCTGGAGCAGTATTCTCAGCAGCAAAAGCAAAAGCAGTTGGGCGTGTACGTTTGAGAGGTGAGGGTGTGGATGGGGGAGTGGGTTTCCTCTTACTAATTACAGAGAGGGAAGGAATCCAACAAGGACCTCCTCCTCTTCTTCTTCTGCCGGTCCCGGTGTAGCAGAAGGAATCGAGCAAATCAAATATCCCTTTCCCTGTCACAGTATACACACTTCTTTAATATATTCTTGTTCACAAACTGCTATACTAGCATAATTAGTCTCTGCTTTCTAGATTTTCCCTTCTTGGCATCACAATAATTATCATTTGATGGTCGATTTTCACCATGGCCGGTCACTAAATTGATTTAGCCTGAATTCTATTCTCAGTCTTCTGTTGAAGATGCTACTACTCTAAGACCTGTCGCTAAAATGATTTAGCTGAATGGAGTGTACGTACCTTGAAACTCTTCTTCTCTTACTTTCCTCGATTGTGTTGGTCTTAGAGTAGTAGTATCTTCAAAAGACGCAATATTTCTCTTGCGCTTCTTCTTCTTCTTTAAAGAAGTATTTACAACTTCAGTTGGGCCAGCAAAGCAAACATCTGGCTGCTTATCAGTATCAGTACGAGGCCGCAGTTGAGTCGCCACCAAAGCTTTGAGAAAACAGCCCCCCTCCATCTGACGGACAACAGAGATCGACAGGGTTTCCGACAAGTAGTACTCTTTTCCTTGCCAATGTGTCTGCAAGGCAAGGCCAAGTTCATAATCAAATTACATCTACAGCACAGCAGAGCTTAACAGGTAAAATAAAATAACAGAAATATGACCCACAATAAGAGCCTCTATGTTGATTTGTCCAACTTCAGGGAAGCAAAGTTCATGCTCACATACAAACTTTCCTGATCAAAACACAACACAACACAACACAACTTTCTTGTTAGAATGAGTTATATACAGGAATGAGAGTGAAATTGTTTGTAATGAGTAGAAAGATTGTGAGAAGAAGAAGTGGGTACTTTTGAGAGAGGCAACGGTGTCATGGGGAGAGACAGCTATGGCGAGATGAGTGTCGAGAGAGGTGTCAACAAAAACCAGGACAGGACTTGACCTTGCCATCAGCCTTGGGAGTGCTACAGCCTACAGAGAGAGAATTAAGAAGGCTTAAAATTTACACAATAGTCCTTGTGTTTATAATATTTTCGTTTTGGTCCCTGTCATCACAATTCCGTTACCAGAACAGATAAAAGAATGGAGCCAAACAAGTCTATTTTCAGCAATTCAACTCAACACCGAGCACAAGGGAAAAAGAAAAAAAAGAAAAAAACGAGGTTGGTGGTGCCAGCCTTACCCGAAATTTGGTCCAATCGTGAAATGGGCCAAGGTCGGTACGAAGGTGGCCAGCCAGTGCTTATGCTTATACCACCTCGCTTCTCACGAGCACAAGCCAACAACGAGAAAGAAGCGACCTCCTTAATCTGGTTAAGGGGTTAAGGGTTTAGCAACTCAGACGGGAGAAAGGAAGAGAGCGAATTCATTCCTTCTCCAGTAAAAAATAATGAGAGGTGGGGTCCGCATGTAAGAGAGAGGGGGAAAAAGGGTTTAAGTGGGGTTGGGATCCAGCCTGTAATACAAATAGAGAGAAAGAGAGAGGAAGACAAAAGGGTGCCGACATTTTTATTATTATTCAAAGTTATTACAAATTAATAAACATACTCAGGATTAGGACTGCACAAAAAATTCGTAGTTCGTAATACGATTCGAGTTTGATTCGAAAAAGTTTGTAAAAAGTTCGATTCGAAATTGAATTCGTTCGAAATTAATTCAAACCAAACTTAGTTCGAAATTAATTCAAACCAAACTCAAACTGGACCTAGTTCGTTCGAAATAGGTTCGTAAACCAAATTTAGTTCGAAATTAACTCAAACGTGAACTGTTGATTTCCGCTGATAATGAACTTTAATGTTTTATTTAGGATAATATTTGGGTTTGTAATAATTCTAAGATTTTGGTAATTGTTCTGTACTTCTATTGATATTTAAATTGTACTTCGAATACTTTGGATATTTGAAAACTTTGGTGATGTTGCTCTTGTTGGCTATTTGGAAAACTTTGGATTCTGTGATTGTACTGAACTTTGATTTATTGTACTAAACTTTAGTGTTTAATATAAATTTTGGTATTTGTAATGAACTTTGATATAAACTTTGGTGTACTGTGTAATTAGAATTCAGAATGCCTGAGTTTTTATTGAAGTGCTGTAATTTCGAACTATGGCCCAGCCATAAGTCATAACTCGTAAGTCGTAACAAAGTTCGTAAAAGTTCGAAATTGAGTTCGTAAAAGTTTCGATTCGCAATTGAGTTCGTTCAAAATTAATTCAATACAAACTTAGTTCGAAATTAATTCAAACCAAACTCAAACTGGAGGTAAGTTTGATTTGGTTCGGTTCATTTGCAGCCCTACTCAGGATCTCTGAGTTTTTTCAAAAATGTCTAAATCGGCCATTTTGTGGTCGGTTTTCTCTTCTTCTTTTTTCCCCTTTAAACCCTATAAATATACCCTAATCCCTCCTAACAATTCACACCTTCCGTCTAATCCGTTTCAGGTAAATTTTTTATTTTATCTTATTTTATTTGTTTATTATATTTTTTAATTTTTTAGAATAATTAATTTAATTATTAAAAAAATTAAATTAAATTGTAGAAAAACTAATTTAATTATTATAAATAATTAATTTAATTCCTTTAAACCCAAAACCCAAAATACTAATTCTTGAAATTTCCCTCCATTCTTTCTTCTCTATGCGCAATTAATGATGTGCTATGATAATGAACATTGAACAGTGTGATTAGTAGTATAGTCTATAGGTAATAGGAGCATATTAATAGTTTTTTTTTAAACCGTTCCAGAGGGAAGCAACAGCGCGCGCGACATAGAGAAATGAGAAATGCGCGCCAAAATCAGAAAAAAAAGAAAGATCAGATTGGCATGTGTCCTTTTGTGTAGCTTGTATAAGCCTTATCTATACATGTTTATTTTCTGCCATTTTGTATTTTTTTTAATATTTTGTTTGTTAATTTTTTGCATTATTTTTGTTATTAAGATAAGTTTGTGCTTTTGAATTGCTAAAATTTGAGGATTTTTTAAATGTCAGAGTTATGGACTTATAATTGTTCAATTTTTTAAATATTTTTTATATTACTAAAATTAAAAAAATACAGATTTATAAATTTATTTTTCTATAATTGTTTTTTATTTCATTTTTTATATATGTGTGTAAATTTATTGCTTAGGGGAAATTTTCCATATATCGTTATATAAATTTAATGTGGTTTACTTAATTTTTACATTTGTAATTTTACTTTGTTATTAAGAATGTAAATGTTGCTTACTCCTAACTGTAACATTATAATTAATTTAAAATGTGTGAGTTGTTAGAGAAATAAGTATGATCTTGTAAAGATGGAGATCCATTGACAACTAATTAGTTGGACAACTTTGACCACCATAATATATATATATATATAGAGTATGGCTAAGTTGCTGCTGGCAGCATTTCGGCCAGCTGCTGCCGGGGCTATATTTAGCCATACGATGCAAACAACAAATTCAAACCGTTAGATGTGATCTTTATATTAAAATCTACTTGGAGACCAAATTTTAGATCCTTTACTTGGTCTAGTAAAAGGCCAAATCTGTGCGAGAAGTTGGCCTTGTCGATGTTCCACTCAAAAATAGATCCTTTACTTGGTCTAGTAAAAGGCCACAACCGATTCTTTCAAAACTGGACAGATTTTTCATTACCGGTAATATGTCAAACAAGTTTCAAATTATAACCTTGAATGCTTCCGAAATGGCGATGTCGGACCATGCTCCCTTGGTTCTACACTGTCGACAACAAACAACTACAATGAAGCCTTTCCGGTTAGAAAACTTTTGGTTGGCATATCCGGAAGTGAAACAAATCATCCAAAACATTTGGGAAAATTTACCAACTAATCAGAATTGTGCTGATGATTTTCGAGTGAGAACTGAGGCACTGCAGGTGGCCCTCAGGAATTGGCACTTAGCACATTTCAAATTTTGCAATGAAGAACTCAAGTATTGCAAAGAAAAAATATTGGAGCTAGACAGGGCTGAGGAGATACACCCTCTGGATGAGCAACAATTTCTAATGCAAATAAAGATGAGGGAAAGGGTGTTTTCCTTGGCTAACATCATCGAGTATAGGTGGAGACAAAGAGCACGATGCAAGTGGCTACGAGAAGGAGACAAAAATACCCGTTTCTTCCATACGTACGCGTCAGCGCGGTGTAGGAAGAACCGGGTAGACTCAATTATGAATACAGCGGGCCAGGTGGTCATAGAGGGTCATATACGGGGTTTTCTATTGCCATCTCAAGCAAACGGTGGGGACAACAAACAGTGAGCACCTACTGCCGTTTGACCTGACTTCTCTTTACCGGGCTAACCCGGACTTGCACGAGTTGGAGGGACCATTTACAGAGGAAGAAGTGTGCCTTGCAGTAAAAAACTTGGCAAAAAACAGGGCCTCGGGGCCTGACGGCCTAACAAGCGAGTTCTTACAAATTAATTGGGAGGTCTTGCGGCCACAAATCATGCAAATAATGGCAGCTTTTAATCAACATGAATTTAATTTGAAGGCTATCAATCAGGCAAACGTGGTTTTCATTCCAAAAAAGGAATCCCCACAGGAGGTCACGGACTATAGGCCTATAAGCATTATTAATATTATGCCGAAATTAATTGCTAAAGTTCTTGCAATGAGGCTGGCGGCTAAGATGCCGGAATTGATTTCGCCGTTCCAAATGGCATTTATTCGAGGCCGGCAAATCTCGGAAAACTTTAATGCGACCCGCGAAGTTCTGCAACACATCGATGTCACGCGTCGACCGGCTTTCTTCGCAAAATTTGATTTCGCGAAAGCCTTCGACTCGGTTGAATGGCCATTTTTGTTGGCGGTTATGAAAGCTAGAGGCTTCTCAAATTGTTGGATCAAAGGGATACAGAGCTTGCTTTGCACAGCGTCGTCACGAGTATTATTGAATGGAGAGGCATCACCATTTCTGATGCATTGCCGAGGCTTACGGCAAGGCGACCCACTCTCGCCTCTCTTATTCAATTTGGCGGTGGACGTGTTGCAAAGAATGATAGGAGCTGTCAACACTATGCTCATAAACCCCATCTCTTCAAAATTTCCCGAATCGATCATCGCTATGCAATACGCCGACGACACTGCCTTCGTCGCGAATGCGGATGTGGAAACAGTGGCAACCCTCAAAATTGTCCTAAGTCTTTTTACAAAAATTTCTGGTTTGAAGATTAATTTTCAAAAGAGCACGTTTGTTCCTTTAAATTTGCAACACAGCCAATGAAAAATGCTACGGTCAATTCTCGGTTGTGCTTCCTCGACCTTTCCCATGACCTATCTTGGAATGCCCTTGACAATCCAAAGGCCAACGAGAGAGATGTTTATGCCGCTGGTGGAAAAAATAGAAAAACAGCTTGTGGGATGGAAGGGCAAACTCATTTCACGTGGGGGCCGGCTCCAACTAATCAACTCTGTTATCTCATCGATTCCGGTTTACTTTATGGCCTGCTTCCGGTTGCCGAAATGGACCATTAATAGAATTGACAAGATACGCAGAGACTTCTTGTGGGGGAGGAGCGATAGCACCGCTCAAGCGGTCCATTTGTTGAATTGGCCGACTGTTTGCTTGCCACGGGCTGTGGGTGGTTTGGGCATACCGGACTTAGAACTGAGAAATGAAGCTCTATTATTAAGGTGGTGGTGGAGGTTGCATGCTGAGCCAACGTCTCTCTGGTCCATGGTTATCTATAGATTGCGGCAACGACGAACATATGCGAAGGGTCCATTGCTTTGGATGGTAAGCGGATCCTTTTTCTGGAGGCAGTTAGTGAGGATACATGTCACCTTTACTTGGTCCACTCAATGGAGTATAGGTGACGGCATGGGGATATCATACTGGTTCGATGCATGGGCAGGTCTACCCTTAGCAGTGTTTAGCACGGCACCCACGGGGCTGCGGCAGCCTTTAGTTTCATTGGGAGATGCCTATCATATTGCTCACCAAATAGCACCTGAAAATGAGGAGCTACAGAATCTGATATTGAGTCAAGGTGATGATCGGATTATTTGGAGATGGAACACAAGAGCGGAGTACACAGCTGGGTCGGCATACAAGGTATTAGTTACTGCTGGAAAAATTAAATGGCCTTTCATGGAAGTGTGGAGCTCCAAGGCGCCCCCTACGGTGAAGGTTTTTGGGATCATGCTTTTGAGAGACAAATTGCTAACTCACGAGGTAATGGGGAGGCGAAACATGTACTGCGACTCTGAATCCGTTCTATGCGGGGATTGCCCTTTCGAAACTGCCCTACACCTCTTGTTCCTATGTCCATATGCTACACACATTTGGTACCTTGTATCGGAGGCCTTGGGCTACAGACTAATGCACCAACGAATGACAGTGGAGGAGATCTGGCATGCTTCAAACATGGCAAGGGGAGGTAAAAAGAAAAATGAATGGGCTACTCATTTCCTGTGCACCCTATGGGCGCTATGGAAACACAGAAATATGGTCATCTTCGGAGGTGCGAAGCTGGAGCCACGCTATCTGGCCGAGCGGATAGCCCATGACTGTCAGATGTGGCTAGACAATGGATGAATTTTTATTTGCAGTTTTTTCCTGTTTTTCTCTGTTTCTCCTGTTAGGGTACTGTTGTTCTTACTTCAATTCATTGTGTTGTGTAGTTTACTCGCAGTGAGCGGGGATTGAAGTATAGTTGATCCAGTGGTGAGGTGTAACAGTCTAGGATGTTGGGAAGTAAGGTTGTGAGACTAAGATGATGCATTGTAATCGGATATTTCTTTAATTTATAAAAACCAACTTGGTAGCCACTACCAAGTATTTTCAAAAAAAAAAAAGAGAGAGAGGAGGGATCCACTTACAACATTGTGAGTTACAACATCTTACAACAATTCAGTTTTGTAATTTTAGAAGTCCAGACAGTCGATCCAAACCGCTCAACATGATATCTATATTAAAATATGCTTGGAGACAAAATTTTATATTTTTTAAATTTTTTTTACTATTTATTAAGTATTTTACAAAACTGCTATTTTTAGACAATTTTGGACCATTGAAAAACAATAGGTTTGTAAAATACTTAATAAATAGTAAAAAAAATACAAAAAAATGTAAAATTTTATCTCCAAGCACATTTTAATATAGTTATCATGTTGAATGGTTTGGATCGACTGTTTTGACTTTTAAAATTGCAAAACTGAATTGTTGTAAGATGTTGTAACTTACAAATGTTGTAAGTGAATCACTCCTCATATATATATATATAGAGAATGGCTAATATACAAACGTTTGTTCCTGGGCTCAGGAACAAACGATTTGGTTCTCCAATTTTCAAAGTCCAAACAGTCGATCCAATCCGTTAGATATTCAATCTATATTAAAATGTGCTTCGAGACCAAATTTTACATTTTTTGGAATTTTTTTACTATTTATTAAGCTGGTTTGAAAGCCGCTATTTTTCAATGCTGCAGAAATTTAATAAAAACAGCGGTTTTCAAACCAGCTTAATAAATAGTAAAAAAATTCCAAAAAATGTAAAATTTGGTCCCCAAGCACATTTTAATATAGATTGAATATCTAACGGTTTGGCTCGACTGTTTGGACTTTGAAAATCGGAGAACCAAATCGTTTGTTCCTGAGCCCAGGAACAAACGTTTGTATATTAGCCATTCTCTCTCTCTCTATATATATATATATATATAGAGAGAGAGAGAGAGAGAGAGATGGGCTATTGTGCTTTGCAAAGTAAACCCCCCGTTTACTTCGGGCCATTTTTTCGATTTTGAAAATCCAAACAACCGATCCGAACCGTTCAACATGTTCTAAATATTGAAATGTGCTTGCAGACTAAATTTTACATTTTTTGGAATTTTTTTACTATTTATTAAGCCACTTTGAAAATCGCTGATCCGGTGGTCCAGAAAATTTTACTGTTTTTTACTATTCACAGTGGATCAGCGATTTTCAAAGTGACTTAATAAATAGTAAAAAAGTTCCAAAAAATGTAAAATTTAGTCTGCAAACACATTTCAATATTTAGAACATGTTGAACGGTTCGGATCAGTTGTTTGGATTTTAAAAAATGAAAATATGGCCCGAAGTAAAGAGAGGGTTTTACTTTGCAAAGCACAATAGCCCATCTCTCTCTATATATATATATATAGAGAGAGAGAGAGAGGACCTCCAACCGGAGATGGTGAGAGTCGATTCTCAGATCCGCCATGAGTGCCGACTGGAAGGGAGAGAGTAGATATAGAAAATTCCTTTTTTATTGAAGATTTAAATGGGAGAGAGAGAGCAGATTGATTTACAAAGTTACGGTTAGATACCGTTAAAATGTGGTTTTAAAGCTGATCGGATCAACTTGGGTACAAACTGGATAAAGAAGGTTGGGTACCAAAACCTTTTCTCATATTTATTTATACCCGCACCGGCCATTTAATGGCCGGTTTTAAAAACAATAGGACCGGCCATTTAATGGCCAGTTTTAAAAACAATAGCACCGGCCATTAAATGGCCAGTTGAGAAAACAAAAGACCGGCCATTAAATGGCCGGTTTGGGCATTTTTAATAAAACCCAGAAAACCGAGTTATATTTATTAATTTCTATTTAAGTTTGAATATTAATAAAAATGCCGGCAAGATTAGGGATGATTTTTTATTTTAAAAAGTTTGCACTAAGAACAACATGACGTGAGGATGAAAATAACATTTTATCTTTATTTTCAGGAACTATAACCCGAATTAAGAATTAAGAATTAATTAATGTTTCTGTGATAGAATTCTTATAGAGGAAGCTAAAGCGCCTGTATTAATTGGCACTCTAAATTAATTAATTAATTAATGTTGTTATTTGTAGCAATTAATTTTTGTTTATCAAGGCAAATGGAGATTCTTGATATTCACAACTGGAAATTAATATCCCTCCTTCCGCTCCGATGAGTTATTAATTCTGCTTAATTAAGAATTGCTAATTTCTAAATTCTAATAC
>JAJGRW010002998.1:0-106833 GCA_025461045.1 Carex parvula | reverse complement strand
TTTGGTTTTAACCTCTAGATATTTATTTTTTTAAATAACGATCTCTTCATTTTAATTAAAATAATACAAAACTATTAAACCATTAAATCGTGAACTTCACATACAGAGTGTATAGTTCCACAAATTTTGGTACTACATCAATACAATTTATTTAAAAGTCATAGATTTCAATCCTAAACATAGTTAGGTTGAATATAATTTCCGAATTTATCACTAGAAAAATTACTTGCATGATTTCACATGATTGCATTGGCTTGATACTTAAACAACTCTTTTTTTGATAAACTGATAGTGACTATCAACGTGTTTACAGAGAACAAAGAAAAATAACAACAATATTCAACTAGTTACAAAGAAGTAATTAACAGTATTGTAACCACATCTTGGCCTCTCGCCACGCATATTCTGCTGCCCATCCTGGTTGGATATCAGTCGCCTCAAATATCTTCTTATTGCTACTCTTCCATATCATCCAGCAGCCGCAATGAAGTAAAGTGCCCATCGCCTTTTGGTTACAAACCTGAAACAGGACCGGTATGAGCGCTGTACCAGTGTTTGCAAACAGCCCCCTTCGAATTGCACAATTCCGAATCCAAGTTTCTGTGAATATCTGATTCAGAACAGTCTAGCAAAACTGCACCGAAAGAAGAGATGCATAGTAGTCTTTAGTGGGCAATTACGACAAACCTCGCATTGCAATTCGCATAGTAACCCCCTTGTAAGCATGACATCGTGAGTAAGTAATTTTCCTGATGTCACATGATTTCACATGTATGGGAGGTAACTTGTCTAGAAAAATTACTTGCATGATTCACATGATTGCATTGGCTTGATACTTAACAACTCAATATGTTTTGTATGGGAGGTTGTAAGTTCAAAATCTAGATGGATAATTTTTGTGATATTTAAAGTTGGAAGGATTTTTCTCTACCGCTAGATCACACGGCTTATTTTCATGTATGAACAATTGAGCGGTGTCATCAATAGTCTTCAAGCGGGGACATTGTTATAGTTTGTTTGAGACTTGAAACGAGTAAAATAGAGCCGATAAAGAATCGAACTGATCCAATCGGGGTTCACGACCCCATTCATTTATGAGTCACATAAACCATGCGTCTTTGCACTGTTTTAATTTTTTTAGTAAAAATTGGAGGTCAAATCACCGAATTGTTTAATATTCACATAAAAATTTTCTATTTGGATTTCGAACCCGTGATCTCTCATACATTATGTTTTGTTATAATAAATTGGGTCAGTTGATAATTTGCACCAGACCTTAAAAATAATAGCAATAGAATTATTTTGGTTAAGAACAGAATCAGCCTTTTTTAAAACTTTGAGTTGGGTTCTCCTTTTTAAGACGTGCGGTGAAAATTGCAGTTTCAATGCAATAAAAGCAAACTTAATTTAATCACTTTTGGGCATGATATTTTCAATTTTACACCACATGTAAAGTGACAAAGACAAAACCATCTCATCTCAGACTCTGAGTTTGATATGATCCAACTTACAAATCACATGCATACGCACTTGCTGATGTTGATTACCTTTGCCTTTTTATTTGTGTTATTTCTTATATTATTTCAACCAACTTAATATATATATATATATATATCTATCTCCATTTAGAAAATGATTGTGATGGTAACTTTGAGACTTGAGAGGAGAGGGACAAGAGGGTCCAAGGCATTGCCAAAAAGGCTGCTCCTAGTTAGGTTTTTGATTTACCAATTGCAAGCAAAGGAAAGAAAGGTAGAAAGAAAGAAACCCTGAGCACACATTTCTCTCTCTCTCTCTACTAATAATAATTGAGTGAGTGACACCATGACAGTGAGTGATGCATTGCTTGCATACATCTCTCTCCCTACTAATAATAAGTAATAACAACAATTGCTTTGGTAGGCCCTTTTCCAATTTCCAGATGAGAGTTACATGACAATAAAAAGGGGGGGGGGGGGGGGGGGGGCGTGTATCATTCAATCACCTTTTCTATTTCCCATTCTTTTGCAAATTATATATATATACTCTCATCCTATCCAATCAATTGTCAGCTTTTATCTACATGTACAGCTGTCATGGAAGCATCCTCTCTCAATCTTTTGTTGTTGTCAAAGTAATTAAAATGTGTTATTAGGTTTGGTAATTAATTGACTGTTAATTACTTGATTAGTCCTAATTCAGCTAGTGGTGCAGTGAAATGACATCACTATATATATAATTAAGCCTAAAGATAAACTTTGTTAAGCAGTATCAGTGCCCAGTTTGTAAATAATTATTTTCTTTACATAATCCATCCAGTGACTTTTTTTATAATTTTGATGTGAGTATTTTTGTTTCTCAAGAACAAAATTTTTATTACAAGCAACTAGTTTAATGTTAAAAACTAATTATTTAAATGACCTAGTTAATGAATGGACCGTTTTCAAACTACAATCATCCAATTGTAACTCTGGTCAAAGTTACATTCAAACATTTGATGCTTAAATAGAAGAAACTCTTCTTTAAAAGAGAAAGCTGAATATATATCTCCGACATTTTTATTAATATCCAAAGTAAATTACAAATTAATAACATATACCCACGTTAGATGGGTATTTTTTAAAATGCCCCAAATCGGTCATTTAATGGCCAGTCCACTTTTTACTCAACCGGCCATTAAATGGCCGGTTCATATATATATATGTATGTATGTATGTATGTATGTATGTATTTTTGGTTGTTTCAGACCCTATAAATACCCATATTTCTCTCTCCTCACAACTTACTCAACTCACAGAAGAGAAAGAGAGGAAGGGAAAAAGAGAAAGAGAAGACGATTTTTGAAGCAATTTGAGGCGATTTCTCAGGCGATTTTCAGGTAACTTTTTAATTTAATTTAAATTTATTATTTTTTATATTTTTTATAATTTATTTTAATTATTTTTCAGTAACCTATACATTTAAATTAGTAACCTGACAATTGTTCACCATTTACCAAAATGTAAAATGTCATCAAACGTTGCAACAGGAAATCGCCTTCTCTTTCTCTCTTTCCCTTTCTCTCTTTCTCTTTTATGAATTGAGTGAGCTGTGAGAGGGAGGAGAGAGAAAAGGGTATTTATAGGATTGAAATAGCACAAAAATATATATATATATATATAGAGAGAGAATGGCTAATATACAAACGTTTGTTCCTGGACTCAGGAACAAACGATCCAGTTCTTCAATTTTTAAAGTTCAAACAGTCGATCCAAACCATTAGATATTCAATCTATATTAAAATGTGCTTGAAGACCAAATTTTACATTTTTTTGAATTTTTTTACTATTTATTAAGCTGGTTTGAAAACCGCTGTTTTTCAATGCTGCAGAAATTTAATAAAAACAGCAGTTTTCAAACCATCTTAATAAATAGTAAAAAAATTCCAAAAAATGTAAAATTTGGTCTCCAAGCATATTTTAATATAGATTGAATATCTAATGGTTTGGATCGACTGTTTGGACTTTGAAAATCAGAGAACTGAATCGTTTGTTCCTGAGTCCAGGAACAAACGTTTGTATATTAGCCATTCTCTCTCTCTATATATATATATGAGGAGGGATCAAGTTACAACAAATTTGAGTTACAACAATTATTTTTTTCATTTTCAAAGTCCAAATCATCGATCCAAACGTTCAACATGATCTCCACAATAAAATGTGCTTGCAGATCAAATTTTACATTTTTTTGAATTTTTTTACTATTTATTAAGTATTTTACAAAAAATAGTCATATCCAGACCATTGAATTTTTGTACCCATCTTAATAAATAGTAAAAAAATTCAAAAAAAATGTAAAATTTGATCTGCAAGCACATTTTATTTAGTAATCATGTTGAACGGTTTGGATCGACGGTTTGGACTTTGAAAATGAAAAAAATAGTTGTTGTAACTCAAATTTGTTGTAACTTGATTCCTCCTCTATATATATAAGAACCGGCCATTGAATAGCAGGTTGAGAAAAAAGTGAACCGGCCATTAAGATGGCGGGTTAGAGCATTTTTAATTACCCAGCTAACGTGGATATATTTATTAATTTGTAAGTAACTTTGGATATTAAAAAAAATGTCAGTATATATCTGGTCAAATTTGTGAAAAATATATATATAAAAGGTGATGGCTGGACCACCAAATTGTAGAAGACCAAGAGGCTATGGTCCAAATTAGGCATCTCTTTAAATTTATATCCATACAATTGTTTTGAAAAATTGGATGATTTGGCTCAATATAAACTGTCCCTTCCCAATCCAACGGCCTATCTAATGCATGATTAATTAGATATCTGTCCCAACTGTTCCAGGTGTCACTTTCTAAGAATTTGTTCCAGGTGTCACTTTCTAAGAAGTCTCCCAGTTGTTTTAAGATGCCCAAATTGTTTGAATAAGAAAATATTTCAAAACAGTTGCTTTGATTTTTGGGTCTTTGAAAAGCTAGAAAAAGCTCCTCTCTAAAGCCAAATCTTTATCCGGCTTCTAAGGTTTCACTTTTGAAAAATCAAAATTTTCTTTCTCTTTTTCATATCTATATCCTTTGAAAAATATGTAAGAAAGAGTGCCAAATGTTTCTCTTCAAAATGCCAAAAACAGATTTTTCAAAAGCTGAAAAAAATTTAGCTTTTAATTTTTATTTTTAGCAAGAAAATTTTGACTTCTTAAAATTATAAGAGGAGCATCTGATCCTGACCACATCTTTTTGGAGATGGACAACTACTGGTTTTCTTTACAATACATTCATTGTATGTCTGGTTAGAATACAGTGGCATTGTTAACACCAATTTTGATACTTTTAGTCTTCATATATACCTTTAAAATAAAAATCTTCTTATGATTAGTTAAACAACACAAAGTCTTGACCAAGATAAAACTTAGTAAATGGGGTTGGACAGGGTATGTAAGTTGTCTATTTTGTAGTCAATCCGAAACTGTAAATCACCTTTTTGTTTATTATAACTATGAAACCATTGAGGACCTATGGCTTATTGAAGCATGGATTTCTTTAAAGGACTCTTTATTAATTAAGCTTATTAGGGCTGCTACCCACTAAGTAGTTTGCCTCGAACTAAACATGATATGTTTCAATGATGTTTTCCCTAAACCAGTCTACCAATTGGCCTCTAATATTACTGCTATGACCTCTTTCTCGTGCAAATCTAGAAAAGATAATTCTTACTTTAAATTATCCATTGTTTTACCTTTTGACGTTTCTACTTTGCGTCAAGAAGACAGTTTGATTATCCTATCAGACTTTGATATCTTGGAAAAGGGAAGCTCCCAGTCCGAGCACGAGGAGGATCCTATTCTTGGTTTCGACGGATCAAATCAGGAGGAGCACCTCCAAATGATGGAGGAAATCTGAGCCATTGATGAGGCTAGCAGGTTGATCCCCTCCTTTGATTCCGTCTCAGCTTATGATACCCCCTCTCATTCTCAAAGTGTCTCTTTTGTCTCTCACAATTCCAAGTGTGGTGGTACTTAAAAGATAATTCTGTGAAGCTCTGTAATATCAGTTTAATTCCTAGAAAAAATTTTAGCTGCTTTATATCATGTTGGATCCAGGCATGTCTGATGCCTGTGAAACTTTGTATTTTCTTTCTTATGCTAACTCTGGTACATAGTGTGTACCGCCCACTATTGTAAAACTGATTTTAGTTTCGTAATGAAACTGGTGGGTTTCATCCACTTTTGTCAAAAAAATATTATAAGAGGAGAGTCCAAATGTTTTTATTTTTTGTGCCTCCAACGTACTTTCATTTTTTAATTTTCTAATGACAAAAATTATAAAATTTATATGTTAGAATAAAATTATTAGATGTGATCTATATTATTTATGCGACATTTAGTTTAATATTTTTTCAGTTTCTCAACTCATTTTTTATGCAACATATAATTTATAACAACAAATGAAGTACATGTTTGTTTCACACACTATTTCTATTATTTTAAAAGTTTAGACTACTATTTTGAAAAAGAAAATTGGCTGATTTGTAACGCTTAATTTCACAAGCAATCTATATGTGTACGGAAACTTTGATAATGTCTAAATAATTGAATAGAAACTAAAATTCCCCCAATTATAGACTTTTTCTTCACATGTGAAATGAAAATTGGTTAGTAGGCGTATTTAGCCGTAAAGTGACACAAATCAATAAAACCTAGTGACATATGAATGTAACATAGATGTGAAAATGAAATTGAAAAAATGTAAAATGAAAGGGACGGTGATAGGATTTAGAGAAGGTGGTGTTATCATTTAATCAGTAGTTTTTGTGTACTATTTAATTATTTTATGAGATGAATGGTGGCATCAACCGTATTAGACAAAGACAATTAGTCTATCCTAGGTCTCATTTATTTTCTATTTTCATGTCAATTTTTGTGGTGGGTCCCAGGTGATTGGTGTGTGATTGTGTGATTGTGTGTTATGTGTTTTGGTACTTTGGCGCTACTCCTAATTATTAAATCAAAAACCCTTTGTTAGATTAGAATATGTTGAGTGATCATTATCCCGTCATTTCTGTTAGCCTTGCTATTTTTTGTTGGATTTTGCATTAATTTACTTATATAAAATTTCAATAAATATCAAGAATGCATGCACAAATGCTACATATATCAAGAATGTGCTGCAATGAACCAAAGAATGGACTAAAAAGGCTTAGCTTAAGATTAGTATTAATTAGAAATCTGTAAAATTGGTAAAATATGCTTGAGATTGAGGTAATTCACATAAACCGTTACAACAGTTAAGAAAGTGTTACAACGGAAAAATTCATATGCCAAATACACAGTGTAATTGATTTATTTCGTTACAACCAAGGTTCTAAATAGCGATTATAGCGGCATAGCGGGGAGACAAAAAAAAAAGCTATTGCGAATAGCGTAGCTATAGCGGAAGCTATCATACATAGCGTTTTTTTCGTTTCAAAATTTATATTCTATATTTCTACTAATTATCAACATGATCAATATTAGAGAATTGGGGTAGCAATCAAATAATAACTAATCTAAGTCTATACTTTTTTCAATCATGCAAATAAGAAGAAAAAAAAAAGATCTACAAAGTAACATTATTTAATAGTTCATACTTGATAGTATTACATATTAAATAAGACAAAGAGCAATTAATTTTACAAGTGAAATGAAGTAAGTATACTTATTTGAACATTTTGTATATTATAATAATCAAAATTAGCTTTCAATTGAAACGAACGGCAATAATTTTACAAGTGAATATTAGACAAAGAGCAAGCAAAAGAAAGAATTAATATTTGAATATTTTCTGATATAGAATGAGAGACTAAATCACAAATAGGAACATAAGCACATAGTTTGGTTTATAATACTTATCATAGCAGACCATGTAGCATCATAAATAAGAACAAAATCTCATGTAAATCGCAAAAAAAAAAACTCATGTAGCATAGCGGTAGCAATAGCGCATAGCGCATAGCGGTAATAGCGGTCAGCTATTACAGCTATAGCGGTCGTAGCTGAATTAGCGCACTTTTATTTCATAGCTTAGCTTTTATGGTCCGAAAAAGCTATAGCGTAGCTATAGCGCTGCTATAGCTAGCTATTTAGAACCATGGTTACAACAGATAAACTAAACGTTGCAACGGAATAAATCAATTTCGGACCTCAAAACTTCAAGAGAGTTCTGTTGTAGCAACCATTGTAATGCTTGACAAGCGTTAGAGTTTTCAGCGTAGCCAAACCTACTAACTGGGGCTATCCGTTGCAAAGGTTGACATTAGTTACCTTATTTTGTTTCTCTCTCTATAAATATAAGTAAAATCTAGGTTTGTGGCAACAATCTAGCCACCCCCAATTGTAATATTTTGTATTTTTTTCAAATCTAGAATTCCTCGTTATTGCTCGTGCACAAAATTTCAATATTTATACAACAATCTCAAGCATACTCCAGCAAACTCAATATTGTGTAAGAATTAAAGTGATTTGTGTGAGATATCTTGTTTATTTCAAACACTTGAGCCTTTAGTGCTCGTGAGCCAATTCCGTGCTCGGGCCGTGTGACTTCTGAAGGTTTGTAAGGGCTCACCGGTTTCACCTTGTACTCTTTTCTCATTAGGTAAAGAAAGACGCGCCACCAAGAAAACTGCGAAGCCCCAGAGACGTAGGCATTAGTGCCGAACTCCGTAAACAACTCTCGTGTCAAGTATCTCTTAACTCTTCTATTTACTTTACGTACACTTGCTTAGTTTAAGTTTATTCTTGTTTCCGTCAAGAATAACTTACGTACACGTTAGTTAAATTCATTAGTGGTGAATATTAATTTACTTAAGTATTAAAATTTAAAAGGCCCATATTCACCTTTAGAATCTAGGTGTAAATTAGTTGATTGATTTTGTGTGAATTGTGATACCACCAACGAGTTTAAGTACTCAGATGATAAAGTATTGGTAAATTTGGTCCTTTTTTTTTTTGAGTAAAGGTTGGAGGTCAAACCACCTAATTATTTAATACCCCTATTTATTACAACAAAGAATCTTTTCCATCCGGGTTTCGAACTCATGACCTCTCACATAGAGACCATTGCCACTAGACCAAAGACTAATTCTTAATTTGGTCCTTTTTTAAGTATATAGATTTTAGGTAATTTTATTTTATGATCTGTTTATATTATACGGTGAAAATTATATCAATTGTTACATTTTTAAAGAAAAATAGATGTAAATTTTCCTTTGCTTATGAATAGGAAAAAAAAAATGTAAAGTCTTTTAATGAATATATTTAAAAGTAAAAGGAGGGCTCTAACGCCTCATTGTTTTCATGCCTCAATCATATCCTACATCTTTATCTCAAATTTTAAAATCCAAACAGACGATCTAAACCACTCAACATGATATCCACATTAAAATGTACTTGGAGATTAAATTTTATAATTTTTGGAACTTTTCTACTATTTTTTGAGATAGGTACAAAATCACTGTTTTTATATGGTCCAAATGTTTTTGAGAAACAGTGATTTTGTACCTACCTTAAAAAATAGTTAAAACAGTTCGAAAAATATAAAATTTAATTTCCAAAATTATTTTAATATAGATATCATATTGAGCGATTCAGATTGTCCGCTTGAACTTTGAAATCATAAATAAAAATGTAGAATATAATTGAAGCATCAAAGCAATGGAACATTGGAACCCTTCTCTAAAAGTAAACCTTCAATATTAATTTTTTTAAAAGTAGGTGGATACCTAAATGATTGAGAATTCAACTAATTAAACTATAATTACTGGCGTTATGAATGATGACAAAATACATATAGCTATGCAAACTTTTTATAAATAAAAATATTGTTTAATAATAATGACAATTGGATTATTAATATTTATGGAAATAAATAAATATAAAAATATAAAAAGTTAGTAAGATTTAGATAAGCTGCGTAATTTTATTTGGTGTACTTTGAAAATCAATTAGTTTTTTTAAAGGTTCGTGATTTTATACTAATTTTATTGATTAAAAACGTATTATAACGAGTTAAATGATTCTAAATAATGTAAACTATTCAAATTAACTAATTCTATTTATTTACACTCCTATACATCTATTATATCTTTCTCGAGTGAGGCTACGGTACTATGCATAGCACGGATTGGGTCCGTGCTACGGCTCAATATTTGAGTTTTCAAAATTCTAACTGTCGATTCAAACCGTTCAATATGATTATAAAATGAATATGTAATTGCAAACCAAATTTTATATTTTTTTGATTTTTTTTTTACTATTTTTTTAGATAGATAGAAAATCACTGTTTTTTTATGGTCCAGAATTTTCAGATCAAGTGATTTTCTACCTATCTAAAATAATAGTAAAAAAATTCGAAAAAAAATATAAAATTTGATTTGCAAATACATATTCATTTTATAATCATGTTGAACGGTTCGGATCGACCGTTAAAATTTTGAAAACTAAAATATTGAGCCGTAGCACGAATCTAACTGTGCTATGCATACTTCCATAGCCTCACTCATCTTTCTCTATCGGTCTTCACAACCGGATCTGCTTTTGTCCGATAGCCGTCGCACTCTGATGAAGATGAGGGTAAAAACTCTATGCTTTGTGTTTCGATAATACCGCACTCTCGACTCTAATTGATTTCGGATCGACTCAGCTTCCTCCCTTCTTCATTCTCCTCTCTGCTTAAGGAGATTGTCATAGGTGAATTAAAAAGATAAGAGAGATAAAATAAAGAGATATGGAAGAGGGAGAGAAGAGCGGCGCGTCTAGAGTTAAGAATATGCTCCGTCACTTTTTTTTTTTCTCTCGAAGAAAGAGCAGGAAGAGCGGAGCACTTTAAGGTTGTCAACACTTAATCTTTGACCAACAGCTGCTATCATCTGCCTTTGCTTTTATTTAAGTAACGGTTTGGATCAAACCATCAATTATTACTATTCACAAAAAATCCCATCTGATTTTCGATTATGCGACCTCTTTAGTAAAAAAACATTAATTTAATCTTATAAATCATTTGTCCTGAAACAAATGTGCATATTTATTTTAAAGTGAGTCTATGCTATTATGCTATCACGAATTAGTTCGTAATACAGATTAATATTTTTATTTTCAAAATTTTAATGGTAGATCCGAACCATTTAATATGATTTCTTTGTGAATATGTACTTACAGACTGAATTTTATATTGTTTAGAATTTTTTTACTATTTATTAAAATGGGTAAAAAATCACTTCATCTGAAAATTCTGGACCATCCAAAAACAGTGATTTTCTACCTATCTTAAAAAAATAGTAAAAATTTAGTAAAAAAACATAAAGTTCGATCTGCAAGTACATATTCATATGAAAATCATGTTGAATAGTTTGAATTGACAGTTAGAATTTTAAAAACGAAAATATTAATATGTATTACTAATAGACTTAGTAGTGATTGTATCTTGTAACTAATTTCTGTTATGTAACTACTTTCTGTTAGATCGAGTACTGTAATGAATGACAGTTAGAGATTAGTTACTCTTGTAATGAGCTATCCGTTGTCTATATAAAGACACAATGTAATGGATTTTTTTTAAAAACAGTAATTAAAATAATAAAAGTTAAAGAAACGACATGATTGCGGAGTTTGTTATATAAACAGCAAAAACCGAATAGGCTATTCGGTTAAGGGGTTTTCTTTTGCTTCACCGAATAGCCTATTCGGTTAAACCGAATTTTCACAAAAACAAACACCCGTAGTATGTGGTCTTCCGTGTAACACCCCTAAACCGAATAGCCTATTCGGTTTAGGGATTTTTTAGCCTAAACCGAATAGGCTATTCGGTTTAAATTTTTTTTTTTTATAACACCAAGAAGAGCAAAATAAAGAAATTTAAGACTAAAAATTTGATTTAAATTATTTGTTAGATTACTTCTTTTGATTTATAATTAGCAAAAAAATAAAAAACACTAAATAAAAATTATGTTGAATTACACTATATTACAATAAATTATGTTGAATTACACTAAATTACGTTAAATTACGCTAAATTACAATAACTTCGCTAATTACGCTGAAATACGGTAAATTACGCTAAAATAGACCGATTCTGTGCCATCTTTCATGAATCATAAAAAATAGTAAAAACATTCCAAAATAGTAAAAATTGGTAATCTGCAAGTTCATTATGTAACTAATTTACTGAGCTACTTGGATTGAATGATAGAAATGAAAATCTTAATCGGAAACTTCAACTCAAGTTTTGAGGCTCTTCCTTTTGTTTTTTGGCGATTTTGAATTTCGTAATTCAGCATAGCTGTCACAGACGCATGCGCATTTTCGCAAGCTTTCCGAAAAGTGGTCATTTGCTGAAATCGGACACTCGAGCGTCGTTTTATGACCGTTTGAAGTTTCGCCGTTGTTTTTCGCCTTTTCAGAAAATATATCGTCCATATTCATATGTAATTTAGCGTAATTAACCGTATTTTAGCGTAATGTAATGTAATTAGTGTAATTTAACTTAATATAGTGTAATTTAACATAATTTAACTTAATTAGTATAAATATGCTAATTATATATCAAAAGAACTCAAATAATTTAAATAAAACATTCAAGTATTAGATTTCTTTATTTTCAGTCAAATAATCTTAATCTCTAAAAAAAAAAAAAAAAAACCTAAACCGAATAGGCATTTCGGTTAAGCAAAAAAAAAACACCAAACCGAATAGCCTATTCGGTTAAGCTCTAATACGGATCTTCTGTGGCCATGTTCCCACAACCCCTGTTAAAACCGACTGCTTAACCGAATAGCCTATTCGGTTTTTGCTGTTTTTATAACAAACTCCACAATCATGTCGTTTCTTTAACTTTTATTATTTTAATTACTGTTTTTAAAAAAAATCCCAATGTAATCCCAGACAGAAGGAATGAAAACAAGATTCTTGTCAATGTAATTCTTTACTTTACGATCACTATTAATTACATACCAAACCGTACTATGCATAGTACCATAGACTAACTCTTTATTTTATTGTAATTCGTTTCGAATTCTTTTATCGTTGTCATGTTTATCTGACAAGCTCACTCCAGGAAAGGCTCAGTTCAACTCAAGTGAAATTCAAAATGAATTTAAGCACTGGAGATGTCCAGCAGCTCTCTTAATATAGGAATTACTATGTTTGGGCCTATGGGCTAACAACACCATAATACCAGATCATGATCTGATCGTTGATGAAGGCCCATATCTCTCTCCTGATCCAACAAGTAATAGCCCAAATATATCGTGTAATCTTATGAAAGTATCATGTTGTAAGGCGACAAAAGCATGACAAAAACCTTCTGGCTAAATGGTAATATATTAGATTCATTCGTTTTGTTTTCTAAATTTGTAAATTTTAGTACTGCGGTTGTCGTACAAATATATTAACTTACATACTTAAAATAAATTTGTTTTATAAACAAATAATATGTCTATTTTTATTCATAACTATTAACTAAGAAATTGGAGGGAACTAATGAGATATTTGATATAATAAAACCGATTTAGGACACATTATATGAATTAAACTAATTAGACATCAATAAATTCAGCACGTTTTTGTTTTCGGATGATATTTTACATATTAGAAAAATGCACCGCCACATCTCACTTCTGCTACTCGCACTACTGACATTATCTTACGCTCCATCAGCGATATCCTCACAAAACAAACGCATATTCTTTGCATTAACTCAAAAGGGAATCTTCTGAGTTAATGAATCTCAACTGTCTGATTTTAAACAGAGACAATTTGACTCCTACCTACAATATAAGAGGTCTTTCAATATTAATGCGGATCTAATCTGTACGAATCTTAAAATGGATCGGACGGTTAAAATTCTTTAACTCAAAATATTCCCCTTTTGAGTTAATGCAGAGGATACGAATTTTCTAAAAACATCTGCTTCGCGACATTTTACGATGTGACACATATCATCATGATACCTGGCTAGCCATTAGAGTACGAATTATCCATTACTGTAAAACATTCTCTTACTATAAAATATTCCCTTCACTTTACTGTTTAAGATTAACACTTAGTCGCTTTGAGATTCAGGCTAGCGCAGGGCAGTTTTATTGGACTTTGAGATCGTGCCAAGTTAAACAGAACGGTCCAGATCCAGTAATTGTAAAAGATTCCTTATTACGGTACCGGGAGGATGTGAATTCTAGAGTACGCCCCACCTAACCATGATCCATCAGCAGAATCGGATTTTTTTTTTAAAACATAATTAAAAAAAATATTTTTACCAAATCAACATGATTATTTTTTTTTTTACAAAAATCATAAGGACTGAATTGCCAATTTGGTCCATTTGGTTTTTTTTTTTTTAGACCGAATTGGCAATTCGGTCCCTATTGATTTCACAGTTCCCGCAGAACAACTGTATTGCCGTTTGTGTAATGCCTAGGGACCGAATTGCCAATCCAGTCCAGAGTTTTTTTTAGCCCAGACTGAATTGACAATTCAGTCCCAATAAAGGCATGACAAGACTCGCAATTGTTTTGTGCTCCGAGAAGTTGTAGGAAAAGTAAAAAGTCAAATCCACACAGTGTCACCATTCGCCAAGCAATATTTGTATCCTTAACCGCGCAGCCGGTCACCACTCACCATGCGGTACTAGCTACGGCCTTGCTGGCAACATACTTTTTAGAAGAAAAAAAATTATAAAAAAATCAGGGACTGAGTTGGAAACTCGGTCTGGTTGTTTGCATCTTTAGAGGTATTTTGGAGACCGATTCATTTATGCTGAAGCTGAACTGACAAATCGAGCTAGAATTCTCCAACCTTTCATGAGTTCCCGTACGTTGATTATCTCCGGTTCGTTTGGCGAAGTCTTGTGCACTAGTGGAGCCCACTTACAGTGTTTTTCAATCAATCTCCAACCAAAATTGTATTGTTTCGGGTTTATCATTTGAATTTTTCATCATTTGATACAACATACGGTTTGAAAAAGACTTATTGTTGCATTTGATATTTATATTTTACTAGAGTCAAATCAATTATCATTATAATATTATAAATTAATTATACGAATAATCACTATATCTATATTATAAAATTTGCATGTCGGCTTATTTATTTTGAAATAAACTTAATTTAAAAGAGTGAGATTATGATAACATGTATTTTATGGATCGATCCGTACAATGAATCTATATATTTATTTTCAAAATTCAAACAATTAACTCGAACAATTAAACATGATCTTCATATAAAAATGAACTTAGAGACCAAATTTTACATATTTTAGATTTTTTGTTAATTTCTTTAGATGGATTAAAAATTACTACTTTCAGATAGTCCAAATTTTTTAGATCAAGTGACTTAACATTAGAGCCTAAGTTGATTTTTTTTTTTTGGTCCCCATTGCATGTCAATCTAATCAGAAATAAATTATAAATAGGATAATCTAATTAAAAATAACATTACATAATAAAAAAAGTGGCATCCTAACTATCTTTTCTAAATGGTAAGAGTTCTTTATTTTATTTACTTTTTTTTATTTGATGGAGCTAGTGTTAATTGACATCGGAAGAACAACTGTCACAACATATTGTAAAAAGGATTAAACTGAGCTAAATTTGGACTAATTGAATGATTAGGAATAACGCGCCATAACAGTCACGTGAAAATATTAATCAAATCAACTAAAATTCTAATCCTTAAGCAAACTACCATCTGGTTCATATGGTAGAAGAAACTAATTTAGAACAAAATCTAACCTAATTGATTAGTTGTTTAATACAAACAAGACCGCACTGGTCCGACAATATTTCAACGAGATCGGTTGAAACCTTACTAGCATAGTCCTACAAAGGCTATTTCAACAGAATTCACATCTTCCCCGGTACTGTAATAGAGAATCTTTTTTACCATTACTGGATCTGGACCGTTCTTTTTAACTTGGCACGAATCTAAAGCCCAATAATACTGCCCCTGCACTAGTCCGAATCTCAAAGCGGCTGAGAGTTAATCTTAAACCGTAAAGTGAAGGAAATCTTTTACAGTAATGGAGACGATACTGGTCCATTTCAACAGGCTAGCCTATCTCAGGAATTGATGGACACGTATCCTCTCTAATATTGTAAAAGATTCCCTTCACTTTACCGTTTAAGATTAACTCCCAGCCGCTTTGAGATTCGGACTAGCACAGGGGCAATATTATTGGGCTTTGAAATGTGTGCCAAGTTAAAAATCACAGTCCAGATCTAGTAATTTTAAAATATTCTTGTTACAGTACCGGAGAGGATATGAATTCAGGAATTGATATCACCTTACTATCATATGAAGGAACTTAAATTTTGAGTTCAGATCCGAACTAAAATCCGAATTCATATGGTACATTTCGAGAATTTTTCATCGATAGAAATTATTTTAAAAATCCGAATACATATGGTACATTTCGAGAATTTCTTATTGATATAAAATATTAAAAAATAGAATAATTATAGAGATATTCATCTCCGCACTTCAGTTCTCCCTCTGTCCTTACAGATACAGTAGAGAAATATTGTACTATAGTCCCCACTAATTATATAGTCCATCATTTGTCAGTTCCCGCACACAACCTCGCGTCAACCTTCATGGGTATAAATACTTGAGCAAAAACAGATTAATACTTGTAAAGTAATATATTAATACTTGCATATATAACTTGATATAGAGTGAGAAAAATGGCACGGCGGAGTCAGTTCCATCACGGAACAGCACAGTTACGGCACGGAACAGCACAGTTACGGCACGGAACAGCACAGTTACGGCACGGAACTGCACGGCACGCGTGTCGGTTGCGTGCCGTGACTCGCGTGTCCCGTGCCGTGACCATTCGCGTAGCGTGACCATCTTTAGAAAATTTGGCATGGCACGACACATCACGCGAAATATCTAGTCACGCACGGCACGGCACGTGGTCACGTGAGTCACGTAATTAGGACCATTATATCTTGACCAAAGGGTGGATCTTGAATAAACTAATCTAAATTATGATTAAATGGTCATGCGAGTCACGTTTGGTCACGACACATTTGGGCACGACGTGACTCACGTGGCGTGACAATTCGCGTGCCGTGACCACCCTTGATATTTTGGTCATGGCACGGCACAACACGTGAAAAATTAACTTGGTCATGACACGGCACGGCACGTCTTTTCCAGTCTAACTTGATATGATGATCCCCCTTTTCCAGTCCCTCAATGGTCCCCGCGTCAACCTTCCTTTAATGAAGTAGTGGTGACCTCGTATCCTCGTATACCCGCATCAACCTTCCTATAATAAAAATAGTTGACCTCATAAGTATAAATACTTCCGTGCATAGGTATCAATACTTGCAAAATATTATTGATACTTGCAAAATAAGATATTAACAATTTGATGTATAACTTGATATGATCAAACGGCCTGAAGATTAAAGTTTGTACAATGTATATACACATAAATACTTTAGTGTATAGATATAAATATTTTTAATATTTGATATTAATACTTTTAGATGTCATCTAGCGCCATATGTAAAAAGATATTAAGTATTGCGGTCTCCCATATAGTTATGGCAATATTGATATATATTTTTAGAAACGTTTATGATCTCCCACAAGTAATTATGGTGCGGAGACAGTTTGAAAGATTTGGTTGGGGAGACAATTATTTACGTTAAAATACTTTTGTGCATAAGTATAAATACGTCCGTGCATATGTATAAATATTTTCGTTCGTAGATATTGATACTTTAGAAATTATGCGGGATGGTACGTATTATATAAGAAAATTGTACGGAGACGGTCCCTTAAATTAGTTATAGAAGTTATGTGTGAAGACAACACATGAACAAAAGCGTAGAGACAGTTATCAGGAGTAGAACTAGGGTGCTCCTGAGCTCACCAAGCCCTTCGTGAGCGCGACTCTAAAACCTATCAAATTGACTTCAAACGACATTTCCAAACCGTTAGATGTTCAATCTATATTAAAATGTGCTTGGAGACCAAATTTTACATTTTTTGGTTTTTTACTATTTATTAAGATGGTTTAAAAATCGCTGTTTTCCAATGGTGCAGAATTTTAATAAAAACAGCGATTTTCAAACCATCTTAATAAATAGTAAAAAAATTTCAAAAAATGTAAAATTTGGTCTCCAAGCACATTTTAATATAGATTGAACATCTAACGGTTTGGAAATGTCGTTTGAAGTCAATTTGATAGGTTTTAGAGTCGCGCTCACGGAAGGGCTTGGTGAGCTTAGGAGCACCCTAGTTCTACTCCAGTTATCAGTATTAAAAAAATAAGAGAGAAAAGAAAGGAAAGAGTACACAGGATCAATAACAATTTTACAGATCAAAATTTTTTTTTTCAGCTTGACTATCAAAACACGTACCTTGGTTTCTGTGAAGTTGTGGTAAGTTGAAAAATAAAATAATTCCGTGTTGTTGGTTTTGATGAATGAATATAGGTCTACGATATTTTGGTTGCATGGAATTCTGCATAGAAAACCTTCACAAGTGCAGACTCATAAAAGTTATTGTATTAATCTCTGTAATTTCTCGTGTAGCGTGTGCAATTTTACAGTAAATATATACATTTGTACTTTCTCTATAGTAGGCTCGCTATCAAAATCCGTACCTTAGTTAAGCTGGCCGCAATGGTCGATAAGCTAGTTGCAATGGTCGTTAAACTGGTTGCGATGGTCGATAACATCCATTGGACGTTATGGACTATCACGTTTTTTCTAAAAATCAAATTTTCACGAAATGCTTTCTCATTATCGATATTTTTTTATTTATTTTTCTATTAATAAAAATTTCGGAAAGCTAGACGTACCTGCTCATAACTTGTCCATCCATATTGGGCCAAGAGCATCTCTATCCATAAAATTAATTAACAATTTTAAATAGTTGTTAAAGAGTAAAGAGAAATTAGTTTCAAACTTAATTTCACAACTCCTACATTCATGTAATTGATTAACAATTGCTTTTAATGTCACGACATCGAATTTGATTGGCTGAGAGCGAATGAAAGTGGAGATGAAAACTTTCATTTTGTAAAATGTTTTAAAATTTACAATTGCACTGCATCTATAAAAATGAAACTGAAAGTGCCAATATGAAACTTCCAAATAACGAAATGTTGGGGAATCATAAAGGCCAAACAATTACGCCTCATCTAGGGGTCAAACACTTACATCTCATCTAGGGGTCAAACACTTACACCCCGGGGAAGAAGAAACAATCCCCACCTTAAACCTAAGGACCGTCCTATGCCAAAGATACCCGAAAACATAATCTTAAGTGCGGAATTATACCTGATTCCATGCCGTTTGCCATGGAATATCCAAAGTCTTTAGCAAGCCGTCTCCGTGAGCGCGAGACAAGTCTTTAATGGCAAGAAGTCCTTCTCGCCTTTGTGGTTGGGTTGTGGATTAGATCTTCCAAGACAACAAGATACGCCCTTGAGAAATCCTCTCCAATTTTCTTATGGATATCTCCTCTCAATTCTTTAATGGAGGAAGAAAAGAGAAGGCACTCTAAATTCTCTCTTAGAAAAATAACCACTTTTCAGAATTATGAGTTGAGTTAGTTATCTTGTGCCTTGGGGACCAATCCTTATATATAGAAATATATATGGTTATCTGCCAAATTGAAAAAGGTATGTTGTGCGTCTGCATCAATAACCGTGCTGTCGCATCAAAAACCGTGCGGCCGCGTCAATATCCGTGTGGCCCACACAAACCTCTTAAATGGCAGTTTTCTTAATTGCAAATTTCAAATCAGTCCATCAATGATTTGATATTTGCCTAAATTCAATATTCTACACATTTATGGACCACATCCTATTAAATACATAGATTGTCTAATGTCTTAATTCCATATTAGATCACTTTAATTGTGACAATCATATTGACAGTATACAATTCATAATTATATTACATATATGCTCAACGTTGGATATATGATCCAACAATCTCCCACTTGAGCAATATGTCATACTCTTTTAATTATGTATTGTTAACCTTATGTGCGCACATACTTTTCTGTCATCTTTATGTATTTCCAAACCAATTCCGTCCATCAATTACATCAGCAAAGGACTAAAGCGGTTTTCGTCACATTTATATTAGTCATGACTAGACCATCAATAATCTCAGTACTAACATAACCAAATGACATGAATCATGATGTAGATGTGTAGCATAGAAATTACACGCAATTGTGATCTTACTGTGCCAATTTCTAACCTGGTCTCCTTCTTAAAATCTTGAAACTAAATTTCATAAACTTGTTGTAAAATGCAAAATTCAAATAACCAATTCGCAAATTACATACTCAATTGTAAGGTCAAAACCAAAAATTAGAGATAGAATGCATATAACAATCCTTTTGCAATACCATGCATACAACATAAATAACTTGTTTTCTGTCACAAGTTTCATATCCAAAATTACAATAAGTAAATAGAACATTAAAATAAACAACCAACAGACTCTCACTAAAACTGAATTTCCCTAACAGAAATTACACCCATATGAGCAACATGCTCTTCAAACTTATTGGGTGGTAATCCTTTAGTAAGTGGATCCGCTAACATGGAGTCTGTCCCTATATGTTCTATGGATAACTGACCCTTTTGCACTCTCTCCTTTACAACCAAGAACTTGATGTCAATGTACTTGGACTTTGACGAACTTCGGTTGTTATTTGCGTAAAGTACGGCTGAATTATTATCACAATACAATTTTAGTGGTCTCTCAATAGACTCCACTATACGCAGCCTAGTGACAAAATTGCGTAGCCATACACCATGATTCGATGCCTCATGACATGCTACAAATTCTGCGGCCATTGTGGAAGATGCTATAAGTGACTGTTTAACACTCTTCCATGAAATAGCCCCTCCAGCTAACATGAAAATGTAGCCGGATGTAGATTTCATGCTATCTTGACATCCTCCAAAATCAGAGTCGGTATACCCAATGACCTCTAGCTTGTCCGATCTCCGATACGTGAGCATGTGATCTTTTGTTCGCTTCAGGTACCTCAAGACCCGTTTGGCTGCTTTCCAATGATCTAGACCTGGATTTGATAAGTATCGGCCCAACATGCCAGTGATAAACGCAATATCCGGACGCGTACACACTTGTGCATACATGATGCTCCCAACAACTGAGGCATATGGATACTTTTGCATTACTTCCTTTTCTAAAGGATTCTTTGGGCATTGGCTGAGACTGAATTTGTCTCCTTTTGCCACAGGGGTATTTCCTGGTTTACTATCTTGCATGCCATACCTTTTCAGGACCTTTTCGATATAATTCCTTTGGGATAAACCTAATATACCTTGGGTTCTATTCCTCAGTATTTCTATCCCTAGGACAAATGATGCATCACCAAGATCTTTCATCTCAAAATTCTTCATCAGAAATTTCTTAGTCTCATGCAACATATTTATATCATTGCTGGCAAGCAATATGTCATCTACATATAAAACCAGAAACACAAACTTACTCCCACAGAACTTAAGGTATATACACTCATCCACAAGATTTGACTCAAAACCAAATGAGATAATCACATTGTGGAATTTGTAGTACCACTGACGAGACGCTTGCTTTAGCCCATAGATGGATTTCTTAAGTTTGCATACCATAGACTTTGCGTCTCCTGACACATAGTTTTCTGGTTGCACCATATAGATTGTTTCCTCAATGTCACCATTGAGAAACGCAGTCTTTACATCCATCTGATGAAGCTCTAAATCGAAATGCGCAACTAATGCCAATATAATCCTTAAAGAGTCTTTCAATGAAACTGGAGAGAAAGTCTCTTTATAATCGATGCCTTCCTTTTGCGTAAAACCCTTAGCGACAAGACGAGCCTTATATTTCTCCACATTACCTTTCGAATCCCTCTTGGTCTTAAATATCCATTTTGAACCAATGGGTCTCGCTCCTTTAGGCAATGGGACAATTTCCCAAACGTCATTGTCTGCCATAGATTTTATCTCCTCATTCATGGCATCGATCCACTTGCTAGAATTAGAGTATTGCATGGCTTGTTGAAAATTTATGGGATCATTTTCTAACATGCCAACATCAAACTCATGCTCTTGAAGGTAAACTACATAATCCGAAGATATTGCAGACCTTTTCTCTCTAGTGGATCTTCTTATTGGCACTTCTGAATTTTCTTGAGGGTTTCCAGCATTGTTGTCAATGTTACACCAAAAAGGTATAGTACAAAGTTTCGGTACAGCAAGCTGTACCTTTTAACCTTAAATACACTCTTGGTTCAGATCGCAAGTATACAATCCTAGCTCGTAGTATATTATCGGGTATCGAACACAGGGACGGTTGAAATAAATTGGATTCTACTTAGATTATATAAAAACTCTAGAAGTCTGCAAAAGGTTGGTTTTGGTTTGTTTAAATGTCTAAAATTCAATAACAGTACTTAAAGAAGCAAAGTAAATTTTGGTTTGGTTTTATAAGAATAAAAAGGGGTTCCTAGGGTTTTCGACTTCGTCTCAGCCTTGTCTCAAGTGCTCGATCCGTGCACTCTCATGCACGGGCCGCATGTAATATGCACGGTCCGTGTACTTTCATACACGGTCCGTGTAGCCCTCGAGTTGATACAGCAAGTTATTGGTTTCTGGATCGAATTCCTGTGCAAGGTTATTTCGGTCGTACCTAAGTCAATACTCCTCAACTCTCGTTTATTGGCTTAATTGCTTGGTACGAAACACAATTTATACCTTCTTAGGGTTCTTAAACTTCAACTTTCGTTTATTGGTTCAATTATCCTAAGTTATTCGTTGGTTTACTAAAGATAACCTCGATCTCTCGATACGAGGAAAACTTCACCTTTCGGCTACCATTTGGTTTCACCTCTCGGTTCACAAACCTATCTCAAATACTTAGATTGGTCGAAAGAATATCAAAGCCTTGGAATACTATCTAGATGTGGCCATACATCTAACGATAAACTAATCAACTCAAACAAGTTCATCTAAGCAATAAAATACTACTCAACAAACAAGCACAAGATTCAATACAAATTCCAATAACTAGCAAATAAACAAAGCATTCAACTACATCTTAACCCTAGAAACAAAGAGATCTACTCAAGCATAGAGAAACAGAAAATAAAACAAGAAATAAATGAGAAGTTCATGACAAAACTCGAAGATTCAAGAAGAGACGTCGCAAATCTCTCGATTTCCTCCGCTTTCCTCTTCTCCAAGTCCAGCCGTCGCTTCTCTGCCCTAGGTCTTGCTCTTAGATCCAGAATGCCCTCTCCCTTGGCCAGAGAGGCGCTTTAATGCCCTCAATTCGCGACCTTCCCAGCTGGCACCAATTTCCAACTTTGGATTCTGTTTCCAGAAATGCCATGCACGGACCGTATGCAAGGGTGCACGGAACGTGTACCTGTGTCTATGGCTCAAATTGTAGATCTTCTCGCAAGCTTTCCGAAAAGTGGTCATACACTCAAAACGGAGTTACGAGTCAAAAGATATGACTGTTTTAAGTTCAGGTGCTGAAATTTCAGCATCATATACAGGTCTGTGTCCTGGTCGTCTGTGGTCAGTTTGTGGTCAGGCAGAGGGTGTACGGACCGCAAGCATATGGTGCATGGTCCGTGTATAAACCTTCAGAATCCAGATTCTTCCTCTGTTTCGCCTGTTTCCTGCAAAATAAGAAATAAAAGCGCAGCAGTACCACATCCTACAGATATTCAATGAAATAGACAGACTTAAGAGTTTTGGGCACAAGTTTTAACACAAAGTAGGGTCGGAATATGGACAAAATAGAGGGACATCAGTCAACAACAATCTGGCCAACAACAGCATTCTCTAGAATTTCTGGAATTTCTCTTTGTACTGTTTGATCTTGTTGAGTTTGGTCTTCAATAATGGTTTGATTTTCGAAAATTATATTTTGAGTTAAAATGGGTTCAATGTCCACAAAACTCTCAACACCTGTGGGAATATTTGCATACTCCTCTTCGAATTCATCCATTATTGTATCTCCCCCCGCAAACTCAACATCCTCAAAAAATTTTGCATTTCCCGTCTCAAAAACTGAATGTTCTGTAGGATTATAAAACTTATAACCCCTTGATCGCTCGGGATACCCAATAAAATAACAACTAACAGTTCTTTCATCCAGTTTCTTTTCATGCGGCCTATAAGGCTTTGCTTCAGCTGGACAACCCCACACACGCAAATGTTTTAAATTAGACTTTCGCCCATTCCAAATTTCGTATGGGGTTTTGTTAGTTGCTTTAGTGGGCACTCTATTTAGGATATGTGCTGCTGTCTTTAAGGCTTCACCCCATAGATTCTTTGGTAAAGAAGTGCGACTCATCATACTTCTTACCATGTCCTTAAGCGTTCGATTGCGCCTCTCAGAAACACCATTCATTGCCGGCGAACCGGGCAATGTATACTGAGGCACAATGCCGCATTCATCTATGAAATGTGCAAAAGGCCCTTTACATTGTTCACCTGATCCATCATATCTGCCATAATATTCACCACCACGGTCAGATCGAATGGCCTTAATGCGTTTGTTGAGCTGTAACTCAACTTCCGCTTTGAAATTTTTGAACATGTCAAGGGCTTGAGCCTTTTCCTTAATCAAATATATGTAGCCATATCTTGAATAGTCATCTATGAAACTAATAAAATACCGTTGACCATTTCTTGTGGCCGTTGGAAACGGACCACAGATATCGGTATGAATTAATTCCAAAACTTCTGAACACCTTTTGGCTTCATATTTTCTTAAATTGGTTTGTTTCCCTTTTATGCAATTTATACAATCATTAAGATCTGAAAAATTTAAGGGTTCAAGAATTTCATTAGACACAAGTCGTTCAATTCTGCGTTGAGAAATGTGACCTAATCGCTTGTGCCATAATGAAGCTGACTTTTCATTTGTTAATTTTCTTTTCTTACTATTTGTATCCACATGCAAAGCTTCAATATAAGAACTATTGACATCCAAAGAATATAGATTATCATAAACAGAAAGAAAACCAGAACCAACTTGTTTTGAATCATGAGACAAACTGAAATTTCCATTTCCAAAAGCACAAGTAAATCCATACTTATCTAATGCAGAAATTGAAATTAAGTTACGTCTAAAAGACGGTACAACAAAAGTCTCATGCAAATTCAAATAAAATCCTGATTTTAACAATAATCTATAAGTCCCAATAGCTTCCACCTCAACTTTATTGCCATCGCCCACAAAGATGAATCTTTCATCATCACTTGGCTTCCAGCAATTTAGGCAGCCCTGCAAAGATATACTTATGTGAGTAGTTGCACCTGAATCTATCCACCAAGTATATCTAGATACAGAAGATAAATTAACTTCCGTACAAACCATAACAAGAGATGTACCTTTCTTAACACGCCAAGCATGATAATTCTGGCAATGCATCTTCTTGTGTCCAACTGCACCACAGAAGTAACAGGCACTTTCCGATGCGGCAACTGATTTGCCCTTATTCTGTTTCTTGTTGGTGTTCATTGCAGCATCCTTATTATCCTTATTCTGATTTGATTTCTTACGCTTAGCCGATGCCTTAAATTTGGAAGTTGTAGCAAAATGGGCACTTTCTGTCTTCTGTTGTTTCAATCTTTCCTCTTCTTCAACACAATGGGAGATGAGTTCATTGAGTGGCCATTTGTCCTTTTGACAATTATAGCTCACCCTAAACTGTCCAAAGTGTGCAGGAAGGGATATCAATGCTAGATGCACTAAGAGATCATCAGAAATCTCCAACTTAAGTGCCCTTAGTTTTGAAACAACATTAGACATCTCCATGATGTACTCCCTAATACTTCCCTTATCTTTATATTTCATTGAGACAAGTTTGGTCAAGAGTGTACCAATTTCAGACTTTTCATTCTTGACAAACCTTGTCTCAACTTCGGCTAAAAATTCCTTAGCATTAGTAATCTTATCAGAAATCGAGCCTCTAAATGCCTCTGGAATGGACCTTTTCATAATCATTAGACTCACTCTATTAGATCTGTCCCACTTTTCCTCAACTCTCTTTTCTTCAGGAGTTGAGGTAGCAGTAATTTTGGGACAGTCAGTTCTGAATGCCAAGTCTAAATCCATGACACCGAGAGTTATCATAACACTCTCCTGCCAATACTTGAAATTGGTACCATTTAACATCGGAATGTCTTTTAGGCCAGTAGTAATGCTAGCTGAAAAAATTCGAACAAAAGACACACAAAGCAAATACGATTTAGCAAAAAATCTGAATTTATAAATTATATTCAAATAAAGGCTAAACAATTCCATTATTACCAAAGTATCGGTTTCCATTAATTGATTACCGGAGGGCAACAAATTAATTTCTTATGATACTTTGTCGCAATAATAAAGTATTGATGATTCATTAACATATCGACAACATGCCTTCCGGAGGGCCGACATTATGACATATGTATAAAGCATAATAATCATCTTCACACTTTAATATCACTCAATTGTACATAAAACTTTAACAAACACTATCTTCCGGAGGGCCGATAAATGATTGTTTCAATTAAATGTACACTTAATTTCCTTTTATATAATGAATCTAAATTAACTTTGTCAAAAGAGGCACCGGAGGGTACAATAATGACTCAATTAATTTAATTCAAGATATATATAACTTTAATGCCTTTATAAGAATTATAATTTATACCTTAGCCATAAAACAAAAGTGCAATTAAATAAATATATATATAATTGCATCATAATAACTGCATTTTTAATCTCAGAAATTATTCTCTAACTTTTCAGAGAGTTGTGCGGCCCCCACAAAATTTTGTGCGGTCTGCTAAATTAAAAAAGGTATTCTGTGCATCTGCATCAAAAACCGTGCGATCGCATCAAAATCCGTGTGGCCGTATCTTTGTTGAGTAACTGTAAAACTGCATTTATTATGCTGAAATTGATCCATGATCTAGAGAGATTTCTTAATTTTGGAAGCACCTTAAATAACCTTTTAAATTTAGAAATTTAATTCCAAATCTATATAACCTTTCAAATTTAGAAGTTTAATTCCAAATTTGTATATTTTGTTTTAGAAAATTTATCAAAAAATAAATTTCACCAAAACCCAAAATTCCATAACTGCCTATTAAAATTTGTGCGGAATTTTGCGTGGCCTCTATGCGTCCGCAAAGAGGGTCGCACAAACTCCGCCAGGATCGAATTTTAATTAGAATTTTGCGATTTCAATTGGAAATCTTCTAGCAAATTCTAACAAACTTAATAATTGAAAAATAGACAATTATGGATGTAAACTTTTACAAGTTTTGTGCTCTCCAAACCCAAATTTTCAGATCAAGAAAATCAAGAAAATCAACGAAAAATCAACGAAAAAATCATCATCAATTCCTATTCTCTCTAGATCTTTAAAGACCTAATCCTTCGGCATAGGAAGGCTCTGATACCACTTGTTGGGGGATCATAAAGGCCAAACAATTACGCCTTATCTAGAGATCAAACAATTACATCTCATCTAGGGGTCAAACACTTACACCCCGGGGAAGAAGAAACAATCCCCACCTTAAATCTAATGACCGTCCTATGCCAAAGATACCCGAAAACATAATCTTAAGTGCGGAATTATACCTGATTCCATGCCGTTTGCCATGGAATATCCAAAGTCTTTAGCAAGCCGTCTCCGTGAGCGCGAGACAAGTCTTTAATGGCAAGAAGTCCTTCTCGCCTTTGTGGTTGGGTTGTGGATTAGATCTTCCAAGGCAACAAGATACGCCCTTGAGAAATCCTCTCCAATTTTCTTATGGATCTCTCCTCTCAATTCTTTAATAGAGGAAGAAAAGAGAAGGCACTCTAAATTCTCTCTTAGAAAAATAACCACTTTTCAGAATTATGAGTTGAGTTAGTTATCTTGTGCCTTGGGGACCAATCCTTATATATAGAAATATATATGGTTATCTGCCAAATTGAAAAAGGTATGTTGTGCGTCTGCATCAATAACCGTGCCATCGCATCAAAAGCCGTGCGGCCGCGTCAATATCCGTGTGGCCCACACAAACCTCTTAAATGGCAGTTTTCTTAATTGCAAATTTCAAATCAGTCCATCAATGATTTGATATTTGCCTAAATTCAATATTCTACACATTTATGGACCACATCTTATTAAATACATAGATTGTCTAATGTCTTAATTCCATATTAGATCACTTTAATTGTGACAATCATATTGACAGTATACAATTCATAATTATATTACATATATGCTCAACGTTGGATATATGATCCAACACGAAATGCCTCTCTCACATAAAATAAAAGTTTTGCTGATTAAAAGAGTAACATTAGATATATGCATAAATAATATACATTTATATATGTGACAAAAAATATCAAAATTATGCTCAATCTTCAGTAAAACAAAAAGAGGGATGCTTCTATGGACATAAGGATCTATTTGTAAAATGAACATATTTTCATTTTCAAAGTTCAAACAGTTGATCTGACCGTTCAACATTATCTCCATATTAAAATGTACTTGGAGGTCAAATTTTACATTTTTTGAATTTTTTTACAAACAAGATAAAAACACCGCTAGATGCTTGTCCTTTTGGATCCACCGCTAGACTTTTTGCTTTTCACTACTTAATACAATCCACTTTAAAGTCTATCATTCTCGCTCTGGCGCTTTTTAATGTTAACGCAATCGTTCACAAAACAACACCAAGAAAGAAATAAAAACTCCCTTTGGATGGGTACAAAATTTAATGGTCTGAATTTGACTAGTTTTGTAATATACTTAATAAATAGTAAAAAAATTCAAAAAAATTGTAAAATTTGACCTCCAAGTACATTTTAATATGGAGATAATGTTGAACGGTCAGATCGACTGTTTGAACTTTAAAAATGAAAATATGCTTATTTTACAAATAGGTCCTTATGTCCATAGAAGAATTTGCCAAACAAAAAAAAAGTGGAAGCTTTTCATTTGTATTCAATCCCAATTCAATCACAATTGACCAGAGAAGTCTCCGATTAATGAGTTGATTAACGTGGGTCCCAACCTGATTAGCTGATATGTAAAATAAGATGCGTTCATTTAAAATTTGTTAAGAGTTATGCTTGATTGAAATTTAATTCCACAGCCACAGACTAAACTTTAAACCACCTTAATTAATAAGTGGCTTAATTGTGTCCTCATTTAGACACTAGGCTTATCACATCTTACTTCAACCTAACTAAATCACGGTTTTAGATTTAAATCCTTATTTCACTATTTAGGCCTCAATTAAACATAGAATTAAGTTCTAATTATAAGTTACTTTTATATATAATTATGAAAGTAATATTAAGATTTTTGATATAAATATTAAGAATAGGACGGTTCCGTTCAAACATTAGATCAAATATCGAGCCACTTCTCACTCGAAGAAATCCATATCCTCAGTAGCGGAACCATCAGTTTTTGCGGCCAACAGTGCCCGACAGAGGGGGTGCCAATTTTTTTATTAAAGAGGGGTGCGGGGTGACAGAGGGGTGCCAGTTTTTTTTTTTTTTTATTAGAGGACTCTATTTTTTTCTGGACCAAGGGAGGACTAGGGCCCAGGCTGGCGCAGGCCTTGGTTCCGCCACTGCATATCCTCTCTGGTATCATAAAAATGAATCTTTTACAATTACTGAAAGAACGGTCCAGATTACTCCCATCCGTTGCCTATTCAAAAATAGCACAGAGCCAGCATTATTTGTGCTTTGAGATTCGTGCAAAGTTAAAAGAACAGTTAGATCCATTTTTAGAGTACCGGAGAGGATCCGAATTCCACTCTCTTTAAGGTCGACCATATATATGTACGTGAATATGTTCTGCGTTTCTTCTATTTTTCAAAATAGTCGTCTAATATCTTACATATTTAATTACGATTTTTCAATTATCAAATAAAAAAACGGACGTTTAGACCTAAGGGCTTTACTGTCATTTTGTCATTGTTCAATACGCGGTACCTCCTCGACTGTTGATCTGTTCAACAACTCCCTTTCTCATGGTCGCATTCGCACACTAACATAAAGCAAATGATATATAATGTGACTGCCAAAGAAAAATAATAATAGAACGGATTTTTCCTAATACATATAAACAATTTAAAAAAAAAGTTGATATATACTTAACTTATTGTTTTCTAAGTACGGAGTCAAAATAAATAATTTAGTATGAACTATAGGGGTCAAATTAGAAATATATAAATTTTCACAAGTAACAATAAAAACATCAATACAATACACTAAATTTTGAAAAAAATATATATATATATGGAGGTCAATTTAATTTCCGTTGTTTGCTTGTAAGTCTGCGTCTGGTTGCATCAACAGTTCATCAAATGGATGATGAATTCTTGTGTGAAATTAGACCCAAATAGTGTTTTTTTTTTTTGAAAAAAAAAATATGAATATGTTGCATTTGAAGTCAGGAATAAAAAAGAAAAATTATTTGCATTGTACTATTGCACAAATATATCATTGGACAGGAGTCTCCAGTCAGGAAATCTTCTATTTTTTTTTTCCCTCCTAATGCTTTTCATGTTTTAATGCCTAGATAGTTATATCCCGCCAATTTTAATCTGAACAGTTCAATTTTAATAGC
Source organism: Carex parvula (assembly GCA_025461045.1). Classification (NCBI taxonomy): domain Eukaryota; kingdom Viridiplantae; phylum Streptophyta; class Magnoliopsida; order Poales; family Cyperaceae; genus Carex; species Carex parvula. The sequence goes on along the minus strand of JAJGRW010002998.1, from coordinate 76,685 downwards.
AGTATCCATCTACCAAGAGAACGGAGTAGGTCCGATGCCCATCGGACCTACTTTTAGGTTCAACAAGCACGATGACCGTCCGATCTAATTTAAGATTTGTGCGCACGAACATTGAAACAAACACGCACATTTTAAAGCGTTCTGCACGAATCTTAAAGCAAATCGCCAGTGATTAAACCCATAAAACTAGAGTAGGTCCGATGGGCCATCGGACCTACTCTCAAGTGATCCACCAAGGCAGAAAAACAGCACAAGAAACAGTGACACTGAAGGTGATCTCTTCTTAACTGTGACACTGTGACAGCAAGTTACAAGCAAGTCACAGTTAGGGATTTTGAGCTTGCATCTTTTCTTTCTTTTTTTTTTTTAAATTTGAATTGGACATGAGATGGACAAATTATATTATAGTCTTAACATTAATATATATCACTTCTTTGAAGTCTCAGCAATATTATTGATTCAATTAAATACAGTCACCTAATTGATTCAATTGACATTCAGTTTATCAGTATATAAAGTGCACTCAAATAATAAATAAATAGAAATTAACAAATATTGTAACTTAAATGTATGTACAACAATGACATAATACTAACTGGAGCAATGATTAATCTAATTACAAAGTGAACAAAAACACAAACATGTCTAAAGAAACTACTTCTATCTCTGCTGCTTTCTCAGTATGATTAACATCTTATTACATAAAAAAATGCAATCATTTCACTATTTACAATGTAAAAAAAGAAAAGAAAAGAAAAAATTCAAGCAATCTATTAGATCAAATGAAAACATCAATACTGTACTGAATCAGCAACAAAGGGGGCATCTGATTAACCCATTTTCATTGCAATCTTTGCATCTCACAAAACCACCATTCTCTTCTTCTCCATCCTCTGAAACAAACACCTTACAACTACCCGAGCACGTTTCGCACGGCACAAATTTCATACCCCCGCAACCGCTGCATGGCTCCCGGCCGGGCACCCCTTTTTTAACCGGCAATGATTCGCAACTCCCCAAAGCCTTCCCCAACTTGCCCCCCTCGTGCATTCGCTTCACCTCCTCGGCTCCTCCCAAGTGCCGTCCATCTGCAAAAACCTGTGGCAACTTACCGGTGAATCTCTCTCCTAAAACCCCTTTAAGCTCATCTTTGTACCCGCCATGCATCGCCATGTCTCTCTCATCGATCACAACCCCATAACTCTGTAAAATTACCTTTGTGTCCCAGCAATCCTCGAAAGTTTTCCTGACGCCTCTCAAGCTGGTAAAATACAAAACCACTCTATTTTCACCGCCAGGCGGGCCCGCCTTAGCCCTTTTTGCATTGATCCTCTCTTGAAATGTGTCGATTCTTTCGCGAACAAGACCCGTGAACTTCGGTATTTCTCTTTTGCTCAGGTAAGCATATATAATTTCCGGGTCTAACTCTCTGATTGCCGATTTAGATTTTTCATTTGCATCCCTAGAAGCATCCAAGGACAATGATCGGTCTATGCCGGACTGGTGCATCGGGCTTGCATCCTCCAACCCTTCCATAAGTTCCCACACATTAATTACCTCCGGTTCGTTCGGCGGAGTCTTGGTCGGCGTTAGTGGGGCCCACTTGCAGTGTTTCTCAATCATCTCCGCCCAAGATTGCACTGCGTTGGCTTTATCATTCGAATTTTTCATCAATTCCTCTGAGCATACTGCACCAGTACTCGGGTCGAGATCCAGCGACCCGAGGGTTGTTGATTTGAGAGTGACAGATCGTTCGTAATTAACAAAGGTTATGGGGAGGGATTGGGTTCGGATGTAGGGGCTGACGCCATGGACGCTCTTTCGAGCTTGTTTGGATCCTGTACAACCCATCTGTTACCTGTAACCGAGAAAGAGATGAGATTGAGATTGGCAAATAGAAATGCGTGTGATCCAAGAGCAATTAATGGAGCAAGTAGAACATTCTAGGGGTGTCAGAAGAGATTACCTGATCGGATTATTTAAAAAAAAAAAAGAATTTATCGCCTCGAGGAAAAAAAGAGACTAGTCAGATCTGTAATCTGGAGAGGTGAGAAATGGTCTTGGAATTGGTGGTATAATAAGAATACCAAGTAGCACTAGGAGCATTTGTTTGACCTTTTAAACAAAATATGTACTTGTTTTGGATTGTAAGAGACGGAGAGAGATTGGTGAGAGGAAGGAGTCGGTGGAAATGCAAAAGCGACGAGAAGTTGGAATTTTGGATTTTGAAACTTTATTGACGAGAAAAGGAGATGAAAAAAGGAAAGAAATGAAAGGAAGGGTCGTTCAGTCGGTGGCGAGGAGTCACATTTGAAGAAAGCGATGTTTTTTTTTTTTTAAATGGAAATGTACAAAAAAAAGAATGGGTAAAAAAGTAAAGTTAGTTTTTTTTAGAATGGAGTTAAAATTAGTTTTCTAATTTTAAATAAATGATAATGTCGATTTCTAAATTTTTATATGAAAATTTGATCCTTCAAATTTTATAAAGACAACTAAATTAATTTGATTCTAAGAGCATCTACATCATTGGTATTATTAGAGTTTCTAATCTGATGTGACAGTTTCTAATTTAGTTTCATGAATGTGAGAGAATTTCTTATTTAGAAACTATGCAGTAAAGTTTCTTATTAAGAAACTGTTTATAAATTCCATGCTGATCAAATGATTGGCTCAAATTATTTATATTTTTTAATTTGTTGCTGACGTAGTTGAATAGAAACTCTAAAATTAATTTTAAGGATGTGAGAGTTAGAAATTTTAGAGATCTTAATTTCTAAAAAGAGTTTAACAGTTATTTAGAAACTCATTTGAGTTGCTGGAATGTAAATGCTCTAAAGACAACTAAATTAATTTGATCCTTCAAATTTTAGAACGATTAATTTGGTTAATTTGAGAGAAGTTGAAGGATCAACTATATTTTTTGTCAAACGTTAAAGGACTATTTTAATGTTTCTGGAAAGTCCAAATTACAACTAAATTTTTTTTTTTGGAAAGCTAAAGGATCACATATATATTTTTTTAAATAAAGTTTAGAAACTAAATTCTAAAATTATTTTAAAAAAATGACTCTGGAGGCAACAACTTGGGCGGTGATTAATTAGTTGGGTTAATTAAATTGTGTTAATAAATTAATCAATTAATTAATTATGCACGTATACAATTAGTCAACATAATGTAGAGTATGGCTAAATTGCTGCCGGCAGCATTCTGGACAGGTGCTGCCGGGGGCATTTCGGTCATTTCCGGTGTTCAAACAACAAATCCGAACCGTTCAACGTGTTCTAAATATTAAAATCTACTTGGAGATCAAATTTTATATTTTTTGGAATTTTTTTACTATTTATTAAGCCACTTTGAAAATTCCAGATCACATGGTCCAGAATTATGTACACTGTTCACCCGGATCAGCCAATTTCAAAGTGGCCTAATAAATAGCTAAAAAATTCCAAAAAATGTAAAATTTGGTCTCCAAGTAGATTTTAATATTTAGAACACGTTGAACGGTTCGGATTTGTTGTTTGAACACCGGAAATGACCGAAATGCCCCCGGCAGCACCTCGCCGAAATGCTGCCGGCAGCAACTTAGCCATACTCTATATATATATATATATCAGGCATTTTTTGTAGCTAAAAATTTGAAACTTACATACAAATTTTTTAATTTAATCATTTTCTAGTACACCAAAAAACAATTCCATCTTTATTCTTTCCAACAAAATATTTAATATATTTCTAAGAGGAGGGTTCAAATGCCTCTATTTTTCATGCCTCCATCATGCCTCCATTTTTAAAAACTTTAATAACTCAAAATTTAAAACTTAAAAGTTAAAATAAAACCGTTGGATATGATCTACATCATTTTATCTATACACGTGTAAAAAATTATAACATTTCAATTTTGTTTTGGTTGTCATCAAGAGCTTGTAAAAAATGTACTAATGAATAATTTCTAGACGTTGATTTTTCAACTTATTGATTCACATAAAAACAAACTCGAAATGTGATAATTTTTTATGAGCACATAGATAAAATGATGTAGATCATATCCAACGGTTTAATTTTGACTTTTAAGTTTTTAATTTTGAGTTATTAAAGTTTTTAAAAATAGAGGCATGGTGGAGGCACAAAAAAATGAAGGCATTTGAATCCTCCCCTATTTCTAATAATAAAAAAATTATGGATGCAAAGAGAGACAAGGACCAGGTTTGCTTTCCAACTGTAGGATGGTTACTTCAGGTAGTATGATCTGGTCTGGGACTCAGAGCAACAACCAACCAAGGAACACTAAACATTGTATTAATTTCCCTTGCCTATCTCATGCTCTCAAAATAGACCCTAAACCAAAACAAGATTTTGAGGAGATTTAAGACAGCCCACCAATCAAATTTTTAATCTCTCTCTATCTCTCCACTAATAATTACCTTTATTGCATTCCTTCACCTTTCCGCAAGTTATCACTATGTTCCATTTCATTTAAAAAAGAAGAAGAATGAAATGTATCATCCAAATTTGCACCCACAAATTAAGAGAGAGAAGGAGAGAGTTCTAATTATTGTTTTGTTTGATTCATCATTCCCTTGACGCGGAAGGAGATAGAATAATATTTAAGCTTCTCTATAATATAATGTAATGTTACGTTGTAATATACATTATGTGAGTATGGCTAAGTTGCTGCCGGCAGCATTTCGGCGAGGTGCTGCCGGAGGCATTTCGGTCATTTCCGGTGTTCAAACAACATGTAGTTTAGAAAATGAATTAATGATTTAATGATTTTAGATGTCATACAACATGTAGTTTAGAAAATGTCTAAAGAGCCGAATTAATAATTCAATTTCTTCTATGACATCGAAAAAAGTTCTATCTTTCTAATTTTAGACAAAATATTTAATACATTTCTAAAAAATAATTTTTTTGCTTTGCATCTGGTAACAATCATCATCATTTGGTTCTATATCATTATATTTATTCTCTGTTAGCCGTCTGATCAAAGCAAGTCACATATTTCATATTTGTTAGATAAAAAAAGCTTCAAGTGCTATGATAAATTCGTATCCGACGGTTTATATTAAATTATTAAAAAATAATAATACGGTTCACATATCATTTGGTTGGATAAGGTTGTTAGGTACATATTCGGCCGTCATAATTTATTAATGATAAGTCTTAATTTTAGGTGGAGGATTAATGCAATTGCTAATATATATATATACACACACGATAAACAATTAATTAAAGACTTTGTCTTCCATCAAATAACTTAAATGTTAATGATAGATTTTAATGGCTTTATGATACAGTCCCTATCTAGATAATTGAGAACTCATCTACAGTTTTAATTTTTAATTTGAATAATATGATTAAATATATATATATAGTTGTATTCTTTAATTCTTAAATAATTAAAATTATATATAGTTGTATTCTTAAAGAGCAATTAATTCAAATAACAATTTTGAACTTTGTTCATAATTTGAACTAATTCTATAAAATATAAACTATTGCTAAATTTGAGTTTGTATATAATTAATTCAGCACAACAACATTTAATTCAATAATTTTCAAAAGAGCAACATTGAAAACATGAATAGGTTGACAAAACTTTTTTACGGTCATTTTGGGCCAATATTAGTACTGAAATAGCCCAAATAGATCTACCAACCTTTATTAAATTTTCAAAAGAAAATGTGGCCCATTTGAAAGACCTCTAATGGACTATACACAACCGATTTAATTTCTCTATCTAGATTTTCAGCAATGATAGTGATACTTTAATAAAAAGAAATTTAATAGTTTTGAAAACATGATGCTTCCTGTTCACAAAATATTGTTTGTTTTTTTTAGATTTACTTGTACCAGTTTCTTTCTTATAATTTTATTACTAGAAATAATCTTTTATGTCATGTTTCTTTTTCTTAGCAAACTTAAATTATGCAAGGTTAAATTAAGAAACATGCCACAACATGACAACTTAATTGAGGAGGAAATGAATTTTTTATTTAATATGTCAGATAATTTTAATTAAGAATTATTTTTGTTAGTTTTATATTTAGAAAATTTGTGTTGTTAACTTGTTATAAATAAATCATTTATATTTTTTGCCATTTAGATAATCAAGCAGAATATAAGTTACTTTCTCATTAAACTTATGATTTTGTTTCTCTCTAATTTAAACCTCTCTTTCCAAACTCGTAACATTTTGGTCTAGTGGCAAAGACACATGATCTCTATGTCAGAGATTATGAGTTCGAAATTCGGATGGAGAAAATCCTTTGTTGTAATAACAAGGATATTAAATAGTTTGGTGGCTTGACCTCCAATCTTTACTCAACAAACTCGTAACATTTTTGTTTCAAACAAATTCTTCAGTGGTACGGAAAAGTTGAAAATTGGACATAGTAAAGATCTACTTAGAACCGTATATAAATAAATATGAATACAAATACAAGAGTAGAACTAGGTTGTTTTTAAGCTCATCATGTTTCTTAATTAGTGAACTTAACTTCAAAACTTATCGAATTGACTTCAAATTATGAATCCAACCCGTTGAAACTGATATACTTCACAAGTGATGAGATTGCATGCAAAGTTTTTGCACTTTAATAACAATGAAAATATTAGCTAACATAATTTTGTGTATATACACAATAATGACTGACCTTTAATAAAAGTAGAAATGTTAGCGAACATAATTTTTACTTGCTTAATTATGCAGACACCTCACATAGCGAACTAGTATTGGTCTCTTTAGAAAATATATGAATATTAGTACAATGCTAGTACATTTTTCTGGTGATTTATGCAGTTTAGTGAATTTCAACAATTCAATAATACAGAATTATGGTCTTTCAAATTTCACAACTCTACTAGTTTATGCAGTTTAGTATACTCCAAAATATGTGTTAGTAGACTCCAACATATGCAATCCAACTTATGAAATGTGAGGTAGATGAAATCTCAAATCTGATGTAGATGTTTAATTTATTAAATACTTGTATAGGTAATATCACAATTCCAAACAAGTATTGGTGTCGAGTCCGAAAGCAGATGGACTTAAATGATAGAAGCAAATCACGAAAAACATCACAAGTGTGGTTCCATTTTGATGAAGTAGAAGATGAAGAAGAAGGAGCAAAATTAGCTGTGTGCAAGCCCTGTTCCAAGAAACGGACAGGGCCCATGATGAAACGGACAGGGCCCGAGCTATAAAAGAAATTTCAGTAATTGTTTACTGAAATGTCTATAATTCTAAATGCTATTTGCACAAAATAATAAACTTGATTTCATTTGGTGTCTACTAGCAGCTCAAGGAGACGGTATATCTAAGAAGAAATTTGATGTGATTAGATTTCTAGATGAAGATAGATACGATATTCATTCTGGAGTTGGTTGTGACTATTGTGGTTTATGTCTGATAATCTCATAAATATTGTGGAGTTGGTTGTGATTAGCAGTTTTTGGATGACATACATGATTGTAAGCTGTCTGACACGTTATTTGGAATTTCTTGTTTGTTGCGTACATTTTATATCATTCTCATTTTATGGTTATCATAATATGAAACGGGGAGAATTTCGACCATAAAGTGATTTCTATATATCTTAAGGTTACTATGAGATATATATTTTTTATGGTGAATATAATTTATATATATATCATGTATATGATTTCTGATAGAAGGTATATCTGATACAATCTATTAATATGCTAAACTAAATCATGATTAACATGTACCGACCTCTGAAGAATGAAGATTAACTAAATCATGTTTTTATTTCTCCGAGAAAAATATTGTTATTGTAATAGCGCTATTAAGAAGAATGAGCAATATAGAGAAAGGAGAACCCAGTTCCAATCAGACATAAACAGACGGAGCCCGTATGCAGCGCACAACTTATTAAACCAATTTTGTTCGGGCATAAACGGACAAGGCCCAAATTTTAATTGAAACGGACAGAGTCCGGGCTTTTCGAATTGAAATTGGTTTGGGCAGGGCCCGGGCTTTTCCTATACCCATTCAGTTTAGACAGGATCCGGTTATGTTGTTCAAATTTATGAACCGGTTATGGTTTGGGTCAAAGGTTGGCCCATTAGCACTCCTAAAATTAGAATTCACATCACCTCAGGTTACCTGATTCAAGCAAATTACAATCGGACGGCCCTTTTAAGAGGGCACGAATCTCAAAACAGACCCCATACAGTCTCAATAGGCATCGGATTGAGTTTGGCCCAGATAGAATTAATCTGGACCGGCCGTTGCAATTTGCTTGAGTCAGGTACCTGGGAGGATATCTGTCCCTAAAATAAGCCTCCCCAAGGAGGCAAGGACCGCACAATCTGATTCTCTGGTGTGGAACAAAATAAATCAAGGGAAAATGAATCACCCGGGAAGCGCTAAAGACCATAGCCGCCATACCATGAACTAAATGACTCATCACACATAATTTATCTAAGCATGGACCCAGCAAAGAATTATGCACTTCATGACCCTCCCATCGAGCGGCGGGAATCGTAAAGCACAGATCAGATGGTACAGAATACAAAGATAATATTATACAAGTTCTAGTTATCTCTCAACACGGCTCATCTCTCAAGTCTCATCTCTCTCTCGGCAGCCTCCGGTGTTTCTTTGCTCCGCCGTTAGAGAACGAATAGAAGGAGAAAAGAGAAGCAACACAAAGTACGGTATTTTCTCCTTTCCCTGATTTTCTAGGGCTACTTTTTTGTTTTGAACAAGTTTTGCCTCATTTGCTGTCAGTTTCTTTTTTAAATCCCGATTGGTTAATTTTTTATGGTGGTAATTCGTCAATTTAATAGGTTTTCCTGCATTAGAAATGTCTTTAGAGATGCTTTCAGATGCGTGGCAATGTCGCCAGGATATTTTCCCTATTGTTTAATTTCTCTGTCGTTAACTCCGATGCTGGGGAAGTCAAATTTTGAATTGTCAGCTGGTAGTTTTTCTAAGGTGAACTTACGCAGTTTTATTATCCAATAAGATGTTTTCTTTCACACGCTTGCTCAAACATACCTTCTAAACATTAAATTTGGAAAAATTTACATTTTCAAACTCACCATGTCCATCTTTACCATGACAAATACGAGCTGTCTATATGTTCATCTGCATTAAATATATATCTATGGCAATGAAGTAACATGAGCATCGAATACTCACTCAACTAGCTAAAATTTCTCCCTTTTTTTGTCTGATCAGGTCTAAATTGGATGAGATAAACAGCTTTTAAGTTAAACATGCAATGTATGCAAGGACATTGAAGTGTAAAGGTGAAAGCTGGGACCTTGTATTGACCCGTTTCAGATCACATGTCATGTCTCAACATTACCCCCACGGCGTAAGCTCAGCTCGTCTTGTTTCAGCCTTAAACCGACATATCCCTAGAAAATTCATATACTCGCGTCAATCATGGCCGAACCAGTACCAAATCAAGCAGTACAATGCAGGGAACTCATACATGTCACATAGATTATACTGTTCGAAAGGTGATGGCGGTAGTGCTAGTGAGGGAAAGCATGTACCAGTTAAGGATGCTGTTAATGGGGATAAAAGTGAAAGTATCAAAGAGGATATACCAGTTGGTAGGGGTTTTGCAAATGAACATGCAAGGCTTGGTGAACAAGATCAGCAGGAGTGGTTAACGGGTGGGAGATTTTTTATTGATTATAATAAGAAGGAATCACTGTTTTTAAGCAAGCGTCAGAGGTTAAAAAATGAAATTTTACGGAGGGTCATTCCTTGGGAAAAGATCAATCTTTCCCTTGATAATTTTCCATACTATCTCAAGTAAGACTGACTATATATACTTTTTATATGGTCCCCTTATTTCCAATTTTCTTAAAAAGAAATAATTTAGTAACTTGTGTTGTGACCTGTCCCTTGGATTATTTTTTCCGGATCAGTGAGAATACCAAGAGTTTGCTAGTGGAGTGCGTGGCTTCACATCTGAAGCACAAAAACTTTACCACATCATATGGATCCCATTTGGCCTCTTCTGGTGGAAGGATTTTGCTTCGTAGCTTTCCAGGTAACTTTTCCTTATATTAAATGAGAAATCTGTTTAATTATATATTCCTTTTCCCCACTTAAGTTAATTTCGCCATGTAACTCATAATGTTCGAAATTACAGGAACAGAGCTCTACATGGAGAGAGTGATAAAAGCAGTTGCTCGTGAATTACAAGTTCCGCTGTTGATCCTCGACAGTGGTGTTTTGGTTTCATCTGTAATAGAGAAAGATAACATTGTAAGCTTATAATGACAACTTTATGCACCAGTACCAATTTAAAATATTAACAATGACAACTTTAAGCTTATAATGCTAACTTCTTTTTTTCACATATTTGGAGCAGGATTTTGGGAAGGAAAGCTTGTCAGAGGTTGAGATGGATGAAGATACTGAATCTGAGACAGAGGATGGCAACGATACAAACAATGATGAGGAGCACATGAGCGACAATGAGCCAAGATGTATTGAAAGTGAGGAGTATGATCCTGTAAGCGAATCTGCTGAGGCCGCTCTTGCTGCTGCAGAGGCCTTCAAAAATCTCACCAGCAAACTTGGCATCGAGGCCGCCTTTCCCAGTGTAAAATATTTTTCTAGAATTTTATCTGGGGAATAATGGTAGCTTTTAGGAGATTGAAATTGGTGCACTTTTAATCTGCACCAGTATATCTGAACATAGTCTTTTGAAGAATTGCTGTATCCTAAATTTTTCTTCTTGGAATTTTGCAATAGAGGATATCTGGTGAAGATGAGAGCACCTCGGCATGTGAATCATCAGAGACCACAGAGCCTGAGTCAAAAAAGCTTCTCAAGACAGGTATTTTACTTGTGTTTTCCTTCATTCCAGTCTGAGGTTAGATCCAGGGGCTGAACTAGAAAATTTAGATTGAGGGGGCCAAAATGTAAAATGCATAATATGTGAAAATATATAATGTGTGGTCACTGGGATTTGAACCCAAGTCTCCACAATCATTAAATGTATTTATTAAAACTAGGCTACAAGCACAAATTTAGCATTTCATGTGGGAGGGTGAACTATATAAAAACTTAAGAAAAATAAAATTTCAATTAAATATACATGATTAAATTTTTGAAATCATGGGGGTGGCTAAGCACCCCCTGGGCTATACCTAGATCCGCCTCTGGTTAGATCTTCAGGTTGCCAATGTTAGATATGAACTAGTTAATCTTTTTCAGGTCATAGGGTCAAGTACATCCCCAAGTCAGTGCCTGATGAAGCTGTTCAAAGGTATCCAGCTTGCATTACTCGAATACAAAATATTATATAAGTATGGAAGAGCAGCATCGCATAGAGATTATGCAAGCACTGCATCACACCTATTATGCATGGGCCCTGATTAGTAACAAATGTATTGTCACATCACAGGATCATATTGGGGAAAATTCCTACTTTTGATGGATCAACGAATGCCTATACTTATGTTAGTGGCAGGTGTATTTATATCTCTTCCATATACTGCATTTGATTCAAGTTTTGGACTCTGCATGCAAATGAAACAAATGAAGAATTTAGTCAAGTGATATAAAAAGATTCCGAGTGTTGTTTTCTTCCCATTTGCATGGTTCTTGTTGGTTCGTTGCCTACATGTTTATGTTAATCTAAAGGATGTATGTACTCAATGGGCGGTGCAAAAGTATAATTCAAGTACCATGGTGCTTATCTTATGCGATCACAACTCGTTAGAAATTTCATATATTTCAACTACATGACTTGTTATGCTAATCTTTGCTTTCAATTTGATTTTAGGAGTTTGTCAAGTGGCGCAAGAGGAGAGGTGTTTGACATAAATGGGGATCAGGTAGCTGTTATTTTTGACTTGACTGAGGACAAATTAGAGGAGGCAAGCAAAAGTGAGGATGCAAAAGAACAGGATGAAACATCTTCTATCTGCTGGGTTGATAGTATGCTTCTATTCCTCGTTGGTCCATAAATTTTCTTGTTGAAAATGACGCCCTTTGACAATAGGTGGAATAGTGAAAGAATAGAGGAAAGTGGAATCTGGTTTTAGGCTTCTATTTCGTACTATTCCGGTTGTGTTCAGTTGATGGTGGAAGAGTGGAAAAGTGAAAGAGTAGAACAGTATCGGTAAATGAGTCAATTCCATCTCTTGGAAAAGGCCAATTTCTTTGGTCCACCATCTCCTGGAATAGAGAATTGGCTCATAGATAGAGAAATAGAGGAGGGACCTAGTTGTAAAAAGCAACTGTAAAAAGCAGAGGTTTGACTGCAAAAATTCAAACCAATTTCACTTTTCCCAGTTCCACCAATTTTTTTCCTTGTTCGGCGGGAATAGAACCTCTATTCCACTCTATTCCCTTTTTCCACACTTGCCGAACATACCCTTAGATAATACAGTGCATGAGTTAAATGACCTTCTGTACCTCTTTTAGTTCAGGATCTTGAGCATGATATAGAGTCACAAGCTGAAGACTGTTATGCGGCAGTTCAAGCGCTTTGTGAGGTATTTTGGTGTTACCAACTTGTGACATATTCACATTTCCTTCTTTTTGTGATCTTGTATAATTTTTGGATTTTGGTGTGAAATGACAGATTCTGCCATCTCTGGAACCAGCTATTGTATACTTCCCTGACAGCTCTAAGTGGTTATCGAAGGCGGTACCAAAATCCAAGCGAAAGGACTTTGTTCAAAAGCTTGAGGAGATGCTCGATCAACTTACAGGACCAGTTGTTTTAATTTGTGGTCATGATAAATTAACACCTAAGGAGCAAATAGAAGATGTAAGATTGTGATTCTATTGCTGTTCTTCATTAAATGTTTGAAAGGAAACTAGATAGAGGATTTGTAATCCTAAAATTCTGAACGTATGATATCCCCTAAATCCATACAAAACACAAAATATAGGGTAAATTTCGTTGGAGGTCACTAAATTTTGCTCCTTGTCACGAATTGGTCACTCAAAGTTTGATTTGTATCTCAGTTGCCATTAAACTTTCTATTTGTTCCGATCAAGTCATTCTATTACTATTTCCATTTAAATTACTAATGGAATTTGACGTGGCTTCCAACTCATCATGTTTGATGAATTGTGTAACTTATTTTGGGGACATATTCTAACCCACTAACTTTTCCTTTTTCCTCTCTCTCAGCACATCTCTACTGTTAAGACCTTTTCATCTACCCATTGATGTTCTCTCTCTTCACTAAAGTAATGTTTTAATATGAAGACAAATATGATGTTTTTTGGTGAAAATGTACTCTGATCTGTGTGTTAAGACTTTCTATTTCAAAGTACATTACCATCTGATATCCTAAAACAGTAATTACTTTCCGAATGCTTGTAACAAAACAAAAGATAGAGTAACACTGCACGTGCAGTGGCTCTATCACTTGTTGACAAATTCACATTTGCTCTCTTTAGCCAAGAACTAGGGCTTCCAAATTGGCTCTGTTTTACCAGAAAAGGAGCTGAGTAGTTGCATTGCACCTGAACCAGCTTTCTTTAGTGAAGAGAGACATGCTAGGAGAGGAAAAGTTAGTGGGTGAGAAATACTTCGTGTGCCCAAATAACTTACACAATTTATCAAACATGATGAGTTGAAGCAACGTCATATTCTGTTAGTATTTTAGACAGAAATAGTAACGGAGTGACTTGATCGGAACAAATATAAAGTTCAATGGATACTGAGATACAAATCAAACCCGACTGACCAATTTGTGATAGAGCATAGTTTAGTGATCTCTGAAATTTATCCCAAATATCTGTATACCCTGTGTTTCTTCTTTCTCTTTATACAAGTGAAAGAGCAGTTGTAAGACCTGGAGAAATTTCTATAAATAAGTTAAAAGGTGATTGAGAAATTCTACCCAAAGAAGGCCTTATCTGTAAGCATGCCAAGAAAACAAATAATTTCAGATTTGACCCTAAAAGAAATGTGAAATATCCCAAATAGTCTCTTCTTTTCCTCATGCGGTTAGCAAAGAGTGATTATTTTTGTATCTTCATGATGAAATGTGGAGAGAGATTCTTTCTTTATAGTGGATAACATAGTAGAGTTGATAGAGTGGATCCGTCTGAGGTTTTGCTCGATGCATGAGAAAATTTCCTAATTTTTTTCTTGTTTCTTGTCTCATTTTAAATTTTCAGATGGATCTTCCCCCACGACTTGGCCGGCTTGCTCTTCTGGTATTTTTCTTGCTTCTGAAAATAGAGAAAGAAAAAAAGAGAGTATATTACTTGATTTTATTACCTTGACTGATGTTTATTTTTCCTATGCAGTTGTCGAAGCATGCAGAGGGACCCAGAGAAACAAAATCTTCAAAAAATGATAAAATTTGGAAACTATTTACTAATGCTTTCTTTCTACCTGTCCCAAAGGTTTGTGTTAATTTGGGCTGTGTTTGATAGAGAAATAAAGTGGAGGACTAAGGGAGTAATTCTTATCACCGTTATTTCTTTTTCAGGAAGAGGAAAGCTTCCGAACTTTCAAAAAACAAATCGAAGAAGACAAGAAAATTATTGTTTCTAGACAGAACCTCATTGAACTTCATAAGGTGTGATAACTTATCCACTGGAGAAATATCATGTCTAAAATGGATTTTAGGTGTATGTCTTTAATTTTGGTTAATTTTTTTTTTAGGCCCTAGAAGAGAACGAACTCTCCTGCTTGGATCTTTTGCATGTGAAATCTGATGATGTGGTTCTAACCAGGGCAAGTAAGCACATTTCTCTCACAAAAAAAAGAGAAGGAAATAATGTCAAATTTTAGCAAGGCTTAGTTGAGATGCTATAAGGCTGCTCTATCTTTGAGTTTTGAACTTCTCTTTTGTAAATTACAGAAGCCGAAAAAGTTGCCGGGTGGGCCAAAAATCATTATTTATCGTCAGTTGTTCTTCCTTTGACAAAGGGCAATAGACTAATGATCCCACGTGAAAGGTACAATTAACCCTTTTCATATTGCATTGCATCAAATAAGTTTATTAAGAAAATATTGTTTTTAGTACCCCAATGTTGTCTATTTGAGCAGTTTGGACGTGGCGATTTCAAGGTTAAAAGGAGAAGAGACCATTACTAAGAAGCCTGCACAAAACCTGAAGGTACTCAGACTCATTTTTCTTGTAATAATTTAGGTGTATTTACAAGAAAGCTCATGTCACATTATCTCCTTTGCAATTGCAAATATTATACATTTGAGGGTTATTTGGATGAAAAAAAATATGTGTGTCATCATATTTGTTGGATATTTGTGTTAGATTAAGATGCAAACAAATACTTCTAATGTAGAGTCTTGCCAAAGACGAGTATGAACGCAATTTTATATCAGCCGTGGTGCCACCTGATGAAATAGGGGTGAAGTTTGATGACATTGGGGCACTTGAGGATGTTAAAGCAACACTTGATGAACTTGTCACGCTGCCTATGAGACGGCCCGAGCTTTTTTCACGTGGCAATTTGTTACGGGTAAGTTTATTACTTCATTATAGCTCTTTTCTCTTTTTTATGTCACTATGTTCTTAGATCTTATTCAAGCAATTACTGTGACTTCTTTTCATTTCTTTTGTATTTTTTCTTTGGTTTCAGCCATGCAAAGGAATTTTGTTATTTGGGCCACCTGGAACAGGAAAAACTCTTCTGGCAAAAGCACTTGCAACAGAAGCTGGAGCAAACTTCATTAGCGTTAGTGGATCAACAATCACATCAAAGGTGAAACATTTTCGGCCTCTGACCAAACTTTTGTGTAGTAAAAATTGAGCATCATTGTGAAAATGTGTTCCATTATTTTAATTGTTTCAATTTTTATTTTTTATTCACTTGAACAGTGGTTTGGAGATGGCGAAAAGCTTACCAAGGCACTTTTCTCCTTTGCTAGTAAGCTAGCTCCGGTCATAATTTTTGTTGACGAGGTAAATACTGAATGTACCCAGATATCATATGCTAGAATTCCAGTTGTATTATCAAATTTTTATTATTATTAATTTTTTTTGAATTGTAGGTTGACAGTTTACTCGGTGCTAGAGGTGGTGGTGAGCATGAGGCAACAAGACGAATGAGAAATGAATTTATGGCAGCTTGGGATGGGTTAAGGTCAAAAGATACCCAAAGGATTCTTATTCTTGGAGCCACTAATCGACCCTTTGACCTAGACGATGCTGTCATTCGTCGATTACCTAGAAGGTTGAGTTGAAAATAATTTCTAATTTCATTTTGTATCATATCCTGCATAACTCGATAAGGCTATTAATTATATTTCAACTTTTTTTTTTTTTAAATATGTAGGATATATGTGGACCTTCCAAATGCGCAAAATAGGATAAAAATCCTGCGAATATTTCTCTCAAAAGAAAACTTGGATCCAAAATTTAATTATGAAGAGCTAGCCAATGCCACTGAAGGTTATTCTGGGAGCGACTTGAAGGTACGGTATAACTCTAAGCATCAGTTGATTTCTTCAGTTTTTCTTTTCTTGAACCCGGTTTTGCCTTGTGTGGCCGTGTGCTTATTGAATTGAATGTAACCTTTGATGTAGAATCTATGTATTGCTGCTTCATACAGACCTGTTCAAGAACTTTTAGAGGAAGAAAAGAAGGCGGTAAGTTTTCATACACTTTTTTTTTTCTGGCAAATTCTCTTTCGAGAATTATTCATTTGTGCAGTAAATAAAGAATACTGTAATATATATCAGGGTGGTGTGGCTAGCGCAAGACCTTTCCTTCGGCCCCTGAAGCTGGAGGACTTTATCAAAGCTAAAGAAAAGGTAACAATTTATCTATTCTTGACATTTTTTCTCATTTGTTTTGTATTTTTTTTCTTGTCACCGCATCTCAAGTTCATTTAATTTTGGTATGAAAAGGTGAGTCCATCTGTTGCATATGATGCGACTAGCATGAACTTACTACGAAGATGGAATGAACAATATGGTGAAGGTGGTAGCAGGAGGCAAACACCTTTCGGATTCGTAAACTAACATATATTTAACATAATGTCACATTCTTCATCTAATGTTGTAGTATCATGTTATATTAGTGGGCTGTCTAGGATATATGGAAAGGTAGCCTTGTTTTATTATCATTTTTTACTTTTGACTAATTTTTCTTTGTATTTTCTTATATATTTTTTGGCTATAAAGCTTCTAATGTATGAATCATAAGCTGCTTATTGATTTCCAATAAGAATAAATTTTCCCCAAGAGCAATTGAGATCATTCAGTGTTTTTTCACTTTGGTAGACTAGTAGTTGATGTGGAATTGAAGAAGAATTAGCTTGTTATTAAACTTGCATATACTGTGTGTTACATATAACAATGCTTGCTAGAAGAAATTTAGTATTTTATAATGGTAACTATTATATAATAATAAGCACAATAAAAAGAAATTTAAGATTCATTCTATGCTTTTGAGCAATAATTTTTTTTTTTTTTTGAGATGTTACTTGCAGTCTTATACCAGGAACTGGGTTGGGGTTGGACCGTTTAGAAGTATTCTGTGAACGTATGCATTTAAATAACTGTCATTCAACATTTAACCCATCATAAATCAATCAATATTTAATAATTAATCGAGATATTTGATATACAAATATTTGGAAACTAAAAACATTGTTGTCATTATAATACCTTAATTTTCAATGAGATTTCAGCCTCAGATGAACAGTAGCACCCATCTTGCTTACCATTGGATTCAAGATGAACGGCTGTAAATGTTTCCAGCTTACGTTGCCGTTCGTCACATCGCACTATACCGTTTTTCTCTTTGCCCCGATCTCCCGGAGTTCGCCACGTCTTTTGCTACTCTTATCTCTTCTCCTCCGAACACTGAAAATCCCCAAATGACGACATTTAACCAGATTTAGAACTGGTTTACGGCCTAGCAACAGAGATTTAGGTTGAATTCTTCTGGCCATTTCTGTAGATTTCTCCAACTATACAGGTTTTTTTTTTCGCAATCTGTGAAATAGGTCTTTCTGGGAATTCCATTTGCTACTCTCCATAAAATGCTATATTTTTTAAAATTATTTGTGAGAAAAACTACAACATGAGATTAAGTAACTGAACAAAGATGAGATATCTTAACTTTTAGTTGTTTGCATATCATGTACACCTATGAAATCCCAGTGGACGTGTAATTTGTTTTTTCTATTGGTTCGACGAAGTGATTGTAATTAGTATGAGATGGCATTTCAGCTTGTTTTGTAAAGAGATTCTTCATGCCACCTATGACCTATTCATGCTATCATTTTGTAAAGAGATGGCATTCGGCTTGTTTTGTAATTAGCCAGCTTGTTTTGAATGACAGGAACTTGTGGCACGAACTTTGATAAAATATAAGTTAAAATCGAATCACTTTTTTGTGTGTAGAAGTTAGAATCACTTTGATAAACTCTTTTATGTTGTTGCTGTGAGTGTAAGATGGTCACACTTTGATAGAAGAGTGAGGCTATGGTGCTATGCATAGCACGGATAGCTAGTGTACTACGGCTCAATATGATGCTTTTTAAAATCATAATGGTCGATCCGAACCGTTCAATGTGATAACCATATGAATATGTACTTGCAAACTAAATTTTATGTTTTTTTGATTTTTTTTACTATTTTTTTAGATAGGTAGAATTTTGATGGTCCAGAATTTTCAGAAAACACTGATTTTTCTACCTATCTAAAAAAATAGTAAAAAAATTCAAATAAATATAAAATTTAGTTTGCAAGTACATATTCATATGGATATCACATTGAACGGTTCGGATTGACCGTTAGAATTTTAAAAAGTACCATATTGAACCGTAGTACACTAGCCATTGGTGCTATGCATAGCACCATAGCCTCACTCTTGATAGAATACAAGTTAGAATCGAAAGTTACACCGTAACCTTCTTTTCCCTCTATAAAATACTGGAGCAAGTCAAAAGCATTTAAATTCTTCTCTTACTTTCCCTTCCCTCCCCCTCTAATATAATTTCTGGAGCACATCCTAAGTACTAACAGAGTTAATTCGGATTTACTATTCAACGGGCATGGGACACCTAGATCCGCTGATTCAGCGATGCGCTACCTTCTCCCACATCAAGCAGCTCCACGCTCACCTCCTCACCTCCGGTCTCTTCCTCTCCCATTCTTCCATCCGCCGACAATTCGTCGAACACTGTGCTCTCTCCCCCTGGGCCTCCCTCGACCACGCTCTCTCCACCTTCCTCTCCACTCCCCACCCCGACACCAACGATTACAACTCCATTTTGCGCGGTCTCGCCGCCTCTTCCTCTCCTTCCTCTGCTCTCTCCTTCTATTCCCGTTTCATTTCTTGTTCATCCCCTCGACCTGATGCTCTCTCCCTTTCTTTCACCCTCAAGGCCTCTGCTCGGTGCGCCTCGTTGCCTTTCTCTCTTCAGCTTCATTCTCACCTCCTTCAGTTTGGTTTATCTGCAGATACAATTCTCATGACCACTCTGATTGATGCGTATGCAAAGTGCGGCAATATTGACTGTGCAAGAAAAGTGTTCGATGAAATGCCACGTAGAGACATTGCCACATGGAATGTGTTACTATCTGGTTTTGTATTATGCAGCCATCCTCACCTTGCACTGTATCTTTTTCGTCAGCTGTGCAGTGGTTTACTATCACTCAATCGTCATGAAACACCCAATTCGACTACAATTGTTGCTGCTCTTGCTGCATGCAGTCAGCTAGGCACAATTGCTGATGGTGAAGATGTTCATTCATTTGCACGTGCACAGAAATTTGATTCACAAATAATTGTACAGAATGCGCTTATAGATATGTACTCCAAGTGTGGGTCCATTGATAAGGCCTTGGAAGTCTTTAGGTCGATATCTGAGTCAGACCTGAATCTCATCTCTTACAATACTATTCTCCATGCACTTTCCATGCATGGGAACGGAGCTGAGGCCCTTAAAATGTTTGACAAAATGCCAAAGCATATCGAGCCTGACTCCATCACCTATCTTGCCATGCTTTGCGGGTGCAACCATTCAGGCCTTGTAGATGACGGCATGAGAGTGTTCAAGTCCATGAGGGTGCCCTCCGACATGAAGCATTATGGTACAATAGTCAACATGTTGTGTCGAACTGGTAAGCTCTCTGAAGCATATGATGTTATTAATTCCATGCCTTTTGAGCCAGACATGGTAATCTGGCATACTCTACTTGGTGCGAGCCAGACCTATGGTGATGTCACTCTTGCTGAGCTAGCGGCCGAAAAAGTTGCCAAGCTAGGATCGAACATGGATGGTGACTATGTGCTCCTCTCAAATGTCTATGCCTCAAATTCCCGGTGGCATGATGTGGCTCGGGTAAGGACCATGATGCATTATAATGATGTGAGAAAGATACCTGGTTTTAGCTATATTGAGATTAATGGTACTATGCACAAGTTCATAAAAGATGATAAGTCACATCCAAGATGGAAAGAAATTTGTAATGCTTTGCATGAGATCGGTGTGAGAATACGTGGATTGGGCTATGTACCTGAGGTGCAAAATGTGCTTCACGATATAGGAGATGAGGAGAAGCAACACGAGCTATATTGTCACAGTGAAAAATTGGCAATTGCTTTTGGGTTAATAAGCACGGATCCCGGAGAGGAGATAAGGGTTATAAAAAACCTAAGGATATGTGGGGACTGCCATACGGTGGCTAAGCTGGTTTCAAAGGCATATAATCGAGTAATTATTGTGCGGGACCGTGCTAGGTTTCACCGGTTTGAAGGTGATGAGTGCACATGTCGGAATTTTTGGTGATTAAACTGTCGTTCACAATTCCAGGGTTTGTACATAAAAAGGAGCTGTGCTTTACAAAGTTATGTAACCTTCACTTAGTAACAAAACTATAATAGATATGGAATACATGCAAATTGATTTCATGCTGAATTCAATACATGCATGATTTATAGGGCTGGTGTGATTTTATTTTCATAATTTTATTGCAGAGAAGTAAAATAATGAGATATTACAAACCGAACATATTCTTCTCCTTTCTATTTGTATTTTTTGTTGCTACTTCCTCAATAAACAAATGTTTTATCAGTATACTATATGTGGAAAAGGCTTTGAAGTAATTGAGTTTTATTAGATTTCTTGCTTGCAATGTTCTTATGATCATAAAAATTGTTTGCAGTCTTTGTTTTTTTACAGCTTGATTTAAAGAGGCACATATAATATTCTCATTATTTGTTGATTTTATACTAATATATCATAACATTAGAGACCTTGGGTGGTTGGTTGAGATGAATTCTTAATTTCTTACAAAGGTGGGATTAAGCTTTTAAGTTCTAAACGGGTTTAGTACTGACTTTGATTGGTAAGTTCCTAAGGAGTTCTCTAAACTTTATGGACTTTTTCGCAAATTTGCTGGAACTTTCAACTGATCTTTTTGTGTCCCAACTGGACTATTTGATTGTCCACTTAAACCAATTTTAGTTGAAGTAATTGTTTTGGAATTCAAATAAATCAGGTGGTGGGATTAAGCTTTTAAGTTCTAAACGGGTTTAGGACTGACTTTGATTGGTAAGTTCCTAAGGAGTTCTCTAAACTTTATGGACCTTTTCGCAAATTTACTGGAACTTTCAACTGATCTTTTTGTGTCCCAACTGAGTCACCATTACTGATCATCACAGTAAACTAAATAGATATCAAATATATGCACATAAGATGTCACATCGGTGTAATTTCTGCTAATGTAGACATTGATTTCACCATCTCTAAATTTTCTTGATAGGAAAGTACCAGACTGACCTAATAGAGACTGAAGTTCTGTTTTGGTATGTCTCTTTTGCTAAGTTAAGATTTAATATGCTTCCAAATGTTTTAAATATTTCAATCTTATAACTACAAAGATGTGAGTCCACTGCTACTGGAATTATGTTTGATATTTGGTTTTTCTGCTCTTGTTGTTAGAACCAAAATAGGATTTTGGACTTTGTGTTAGGTTTTTAAGTTGTTCATATATTTTAGATGGACTTTATTGAAGAAATGGAAGTTATATGTAATATAGTATGTTTGAAAGGAAGGTACTTTTTGAGAGCTTTCAGATCATGAAACTAGTGTGAGCTCTGATTTTTTATGCTTAATGATGAATTAATACTGGTGTAGTCTGATGAATGGAGGTTTTTTTTCCTTTTGTATTTTCTCTTATAGGACCGGATTACGCCAACTTGTTTGGGACTAAAGGCTTTGTTGTTGTTGTTGTAAAGGACCGGACTACAAATTTAGCCAACTGAATTAAAGGCAAGTTTTTTTTTTTTTTTCTTTTTCTATTTTGGCTGAGGAGCTTGATAAACAGGTCTGAAACATGCCCAATAACCAGTTCTATCTTGATAAATAAGTGCCAGTACAAGATAAATCAAGCAAAGCTTCAAAACCAAGGCTCCATGGTTAGCACTTGGCACTTATTGTATTCAAAACAGATCACAAAATAATCACTTGACCTGTTTTCCTTTAGCTCCATGCTAGTGGCGCCACTAGCAGGAGAAAGAGATGAGATGAGAGTGATTCGACAAAAGAGGAAACATGTATGAAAGAAAGAGATATTACACAGAAGTGATAACAGATTTGAGATACCTCACTAACAGAAGAGGTATCTCATGCAGCGGGTCGATGGCCCGTACCGCATTGCTTGCACTTATCATGAGAGAAGGGGTTGTGTGGTGCTATCAAAAGCATCACGGGATGAAGTTACGGACTCACACAAAATGGCAAATTGGGCAAGGCAAACAAATCAAATTTTCAAAGGTACAATAGGGGAAGCAAGCACTCTAAACTTCACTGTGAGCATGCAACTCAATCAAGATTTCTTCCAATGTATCAACACAGCTCCAATTGATTATTAGCATACAAATGAGCTACAACAATCGCTGGTACAAAATCGTGACAACAGCGATGGAGCAGAGGCACCGCTGCAATTTCTGGTAAGTGGAGATGAGGCTGTCTGAAGAATAGGGAGAAAGTTGCAAATAGATCCTCCACCTTTTCACTTTTTACAAATTGGAAGGGGCGGGTAGTTAGGTGTCTTTACTTTTTAAATTGGGTGACTTTATTGTTTAAAGTAGTTTGATGGTGTTTCCTTTTAGAATTTTTCTTTTATGGCAATGTAACCTTTGGACTATTTCAATTAATATAATATACCTACGTGTTTCTCCTAAAAAAAAAGATATGTAACTAGCGAAAAGGTCAATTTAAACCAATTTTAGTTGAATAAATCAAGTGCAATAATTCAGGGACAAAAACACACTCTCTAAAAAAGATTTATTAGTGGACTATTTGATTGTCCACTTAAGTTCTATTCGTTTGATTTGAATCACATTGATGCATCTTTGTAAAACTATACTTTCAAATGACAAAATTTGTACAAGGATGCTTCATTTTGAAAAGTAATTATAATGTTGTACTTCGATATACAAAATATTTTGTCAAATATTCCTCTAAAATTATATTTCTGTTCATAAAAAATTCTACAAGTATATTTAGTATGAAATTATGCCAGATCTTAATTTTTTTTTTTTTTGCCCCACCTTGTCCAACGCCTTGCCTCCGCCCTTGATTTTTAGTGGATGTAGTGAAGATGTAATTTTTTTTTAATAAAATTATATAAGAATCGATTTTCATTAAAAAATTTGCTCTACCCTGCAGCAGCAGCAGCTGATTTGAAAATATGTCAACTTTTTTCATTTAAAAAATCTTAATTTTGATGAAATAAAAACGTTCAAATTAGATCCAAATTAATTTCATTAACAAATTGATAAGCGATGTGAATTACAACTTTGGAATCCTTATTAAAATCACCAACGGAGGTTGTAAATATAAACAAGTAGCTTATTGCTAATATAACATAATATTAATATATTTGATAAATGTGATAATAAAAAATATAAAGACTATATAAAAACATTTTGATAATTTCAAATAGTGTTTCCATAGCTATACATGTAATTTTGTAGGTATCCAAATTAAAGAAAAGCAAGCTAAAATTAATTACTATAGTACCAAAGATTAAATAGAAACCACTAATATTCATTTTGAGGTAAATTTCTTAAATCAAATATATATATAGTTTTTTACTATAAGGTACTTAAATTATAGGGAGCACCTAGCTATCTCCGTAACTTTCTCTCATTTATTTTCTCAGTCATTAACTACTTAAGCAACTACTAACTAATTGGGGGGACCACTTACTATTTGGGATCCACCTAATATTTGAAAGATTTTACAACTGGCGCGCACAAGTATTCATATATAATACAAGTATGCATATCTAAGATATCAAAATCATTAACTACTTAAGTAACTACTAACAACTTTAGGGGACCACTTACTATTTGGGATCCGCCTAATATTTGAAAGATTTTACAACTGGCGAGCACAAGTATTCATATATAATACAAGTATTCATACCTAAATATCAAGTATTTAAAAAAAATGGACACATCACTCACCCATATTTTACACGTTTTTAGAGGTGGTTTTTCTTTCTCCGTTCAATCTAACTAATATTTCTGACAATCTGTGAGGAATTTTACAAATCTAAACAACGAACGTCTTCTACATAATTTTATCTTTCAAATGAGAACCATGATGACATACTTTCGAGTTGTCCGTTGTACAAGTATTGATACCTCGTCATGCAAGTATTCATATCTCATCGAGCAAGTATTCATACCTCGTCGTGTAAGTGTAAATAGTTCGTGTATTAAGAGTATTACAAGCATATGTGCATACCTCGATTAATTTTACAAGATCAGCTGAATAGTATTGAACATTACTTTATTGCTTTCTAGTTCAATTTTATTTTTTAGAAATAAAAAATAGTTGCCACATATTTCACTGTCGAAACAAAAATAATCTATCAAATTTTACAGATCATAGATCATGTAATTGAAATGTTACAAATGAAAAAAAGACAAAAAAAATATTTAAAAGAAACAAAACATACTTCATTGAAGTATTCATACATATATTCATACCTAAGGTATCAAGTATTCATTTATACATGCTGAAATATTCATACTTAAGACATCAAGTATTTATTCATACACCTCTATTTTTTTCAAAATTTATGTTTCTGTCATTTCTTAGTACTTAGTACGCACTGACCTAATTCACCATTAATGAAATTTTGCTCTTTGCAAATAACTTGCTACTGCATGAGGAAGAGGAACATAGACACGAAAGGGATTAATTGTATCCACAAAGACAAAATTAGTTGAACTCGATCCATTTAGAACTCATTTTGAGACGGTCAACAGCGATAGATCTTATCCGGCGGAGGCGTGCTATTGGAATGGAGTGATGAAGGATCTCCAGCAGAACGTCCGCTGGAGCAGAGATGGAAAAGCGAAGGCGGAAGCGGAGGTGAGAGAGGGAGGAAGCTTATCGTATTTACCATTTCAAGGTGGGAGAGGGTAGGAGGTGGGAGAGGGAGAGAACTTATCGATGGAAAAGCGGAGGCGGAGGTGGAGGTGAGAGAGAGAATGAGTAAGATCAATCTATAGATAATTAAAGGTAGTGAGAATAGGATAATTAACGCAGCGAATGAGAGAACGAATTTGCATTTAACACAGAGGAGAGAGAATGGATTCAATAAGTCCCCTTGTTTTTAGATCCAACGGTTGATATTGTTGGTAAACAATCAAATTCTGTGTATCGAATGAAAGCAAAATTTGGATTTGAAGAATTACTATGTTCAAATTAAAAATTATAAGCAACAACTCAAAAAATTAAAAGAAGATATCGAGAAGTTAATAAATAAAAGTGATATATATTTCGAAATCTAATTTTATGCCTTTTCATTTTTTGGAACATTCGACTCGAAATTTAAAAATAAATATAACTAACTCTTGATAATGAGAAAAGAGGGCACAACTATGGAAGTCATGATTTGGATGTTCGTAGATAAGATACATAATTTGTCAGGTTAGATCCGAATCATTTAATTTAAACTAAATTAGTGCGAATTTTCAAATGGGCTCTCGAAATTTCAAATAATCTGACAAAATTTGGTCGGTTTTGACTTAACATGATGCAGTCAATTATTGCAAAAAATATCGAGATGAGTTAGCTAATGTGTCCATCTTGCGACTTAGTAACTATGACATGCGATCTCGACTATAAAAAGAATGATACCGGATGTAATTTAAAATAAAAGATAAATTCTTATGATTTTAAAATCAAACATTATTCGTGCGGTAAATGCATGAAAAGTGTTAATAATAATAAAATTTAAGTTTTAAAACTTTGTATGTTTAATTACTATTATTTACTTTGACCGGTCCTAAGTGGCCAATACTTGAAACAAAAAAAAAAAATAATAACCGAAATAATAAGTAAAGTTATTGTTCTCTCTTGAAACGGTTTATTGACTGTTATTTGTTTTTATTTCATTCAATTTAATTGGTCATTTATAATATCTAATTAATACTTTCTAGAGCCTTTCTAACGGGACAAAACATGAATAAAACAGAGTTCATGCTATGATACCAAAAACATATCAATCATTAATTATAGCAACAATTTTTTAATTTTGTTTATGAAATATTTTTAAAAAATCCTTACCAAAATTTTGTTATATTATATATTGGCAATGAGACATTGGAACGTTACAGACATACAGTACGTCTTTTCGAACAAATTACCATATAATACGCGCGTGACCATACTAAAATTTTTTATCGTAATCAAATCTTGAGATGAATAATCATTAATTCTGCACAAAATGACGTCATTTTATCATCGAGCGGAATATAATCCAGGCTTAACTCTATCTTAATTTAATTATTTAAATTTGTTACAAATTTACTTATTTGATTTATAGAATTTTTAATTATATAATTCTATGTTGATTTTAAAGCCCTCAAATACTCAATCATTGATAAATATTTCAACAATGAAGGTAGATTTCGATACAAATGAAAAGTTGAATAAAGTGAATGACTTCCTCTTCAGGCTTCAGACTTCGATCCAATGGCTAAATGTAGTCATGCACTGATGCACACTGCAACGAAACTGTATCCTCTCAGATAATGTAGTCAGTAAAATTAACTTCTGGTTAAGCGATTAAAATTCGATATCTATTAAAATATAAGAGGTCCGTTTTGAGGTTCATACCAAATTAAAACTGACTGACGACTTAGATCTCATTCTACTCAGTTAAGTATTGCACCAAGGATCCTATGGGCAATTCAAGGATATAGCTTTTGGATTTTGCTCTTTTCCTCTCCAGCGAGAAAAAAAAAGAAGAAACAACAAAGAAAACCCTAGCAGCTGTTACTCCCTCTCCCTCCTTCACACTTTTCTATTTCGTCTCTTCCATCTCTTCTAGTTTTCACCTCCAAAATAGTGATACTCTCCCCTCTTTCGTCTCTATTTTCTCGTGTGGAAAGAAAAATGAGAGAGGGGAGAGAACCGAGCCGAGCGGAGTCGAGAGTGTAATATCGTCGGAGCTCGAAGCGTAGAGTCTTTACTCCATTTCGATTCATTTTGTATGGTTGTTTCAATCTATTACCTGACAAATTAAAGTGCCACTGATGTATAAGCAAAGACATGTTAAGTACTTTCGATCGATATGAATTGATTTTTTTTTATTTTTGTCTTTTACAATTATATTCAGTCTTTAATCTAGTGATAAAGACAATACCTTATGTATAAGAATTGCAGGTTCAAAATTTGAATTAAAAAAATCTTTTGAATATTATATAATTTGATGGCTTAATAGGAATGTCAATGATATCCTTTTAACCGTTCACCTTACTTGTACTGTATTTGATAAGGGGGTATGAGTAAGTTTTTTTTCGTTAGATTATCGAATATGAATATGGGTAAAGATTTTTTTTCGTTAGCTAAATGGATAAGAGTAAGGGTAAAGGCTATTTCGTAGCTGTTACCCTATAGAGTAATTATACAAAATAAAATTATATGATAAGTTTGAGCAATAATTAGTTGGTAAAATTTATTTGCGTGATATTTCATATGATAATGTTTGAGTAATAATTAGTGATGTACTTTTGTTATATATTTGTATGTTTTTTGTTATAAGAAAAATGTTAAATATATTATTTTTATTTGCATGTTTTGTTATTTAGTTAAATAATTTAAATATCTAAAGAGATATTCGTATCTTTAATTCTCTTGCTTTATAAAAAAACAATTTAGTTTGAATTAACCATTTTATTTATTTATTAATAATGTAATTGCATATGTGTGAAATAATTGAGTTTTGATGTTCTATTTGTAAAATATAATAAAATTAATTATTAAATTAGTATTATTCGTTAGTCACCCGTTACCGTTTTATTACCCGATAATTTTAACGGGTAAGGATAGAGTAAGGTAAAATCAATTTTTAATGGGTAAGAGTAGAATATGAGTAAGGTAAATCTTAATAGGTATGAATACGAAAATACTTCCACTCTACCTGTATCGTACCCATTGACACCCATGTGCCTCAACCTCCAATCTTTACTCAATTTGTTTTTATATTTACAAAAATTAATACTATTAGCTCTCATAAAAAATATTACATGACATTTATTTATTTAGCTCCCTCTCTCCAATTTTTAATATTATTTTCTTATTGTGCTACTACACTTGAGAAATTAGAGGCAGGTTTCCAACATGTGTAATGTGAAGACTAAAGAGGTTTATTAAAGGAAAAGGAAGGGATAGGAAATGATAAGATAACCGGATCTGACTGAAGATGTTTACTTGCTTCATAAACTAAAATTTTAAAAGAAACTAGAGGAAAATGAGGTGAACTATCTTTAGAAAATTTCTGATTTTGTTCACCCTCGATTTGGGATGTAGAGAAAGTGAACTTGCTTCTTACATTTCCTTCTATTTTCATAACACATCAGCTTTCTAAGGGTTATTATTAGAAACACATAGACAGGGGCGGACCTAGTAAGAGCAAGGGGCAACTCTCCTCTCTCCTTGGATTTTAAATTTTATGGAGATCTATAGAGCCGGATCAACTTTGCTCCCCTACAATTTTATTTGCCCCATTTGAAATTCTGATTTGTAATTATGATTAAATTTAGGGTTATAATTAGAATAAATTTCTTGAATTCTAACTGATAATTAGGAATAAAAGTTAGAACATTGAAAATTAGAAGTCAGAGTATTAGAAATTATAGGTTATAACATTATTTTTTTATCTAGTACCTGATTATTTATATGTTTGAACTTGATTTGCTATTTTTTTGCTCTCTTGACAAAAATTATGAATCCGTCCCTCTACATTGGTACGAAGAAAAATATAATAGTATATTCATTATTGTCCATTCTCTAGTTTAATATGTGTACAGACTGAGGCTAGCTGTAATGTATAGATCTGAGCTAGCTACACCACGCGTACAACGTGTTCTCCCAGTCTTTAAGCACCGGTAACACGTTGATATTATTTTTGTTTTTCTTATTTCTCTGTGTTTTTCACGAGCATAAATTTGTACATAGTATGGCTACTAAAAAATATTCAATTATGTTATTTTATTGTTCGAAGACCAAAAAAAAAAATATACATTGCATCTTGTCATGTGTCAACTAGTTCAAGGGTGTAAACACATTTATTCAACAATTATGATAGCTCGCTAATAAAGTTATGGATATATTTTCTATAGTTTATTAAATATGTTATGAATAATTTTTTGAGTTGTTCTCCACTACATCATATTATGTATTTTGTGAGAGAACTTTTGTAATTAATTTCGATCAAATAAGAATAAGTAGAGAATGTTTATTTTACTTTTAAAATTGTATTTAATTTTAGTAAGAAAATATTTATCGATAAATATGGAATATAACAAATTACTTTTATATTCTTATCATATGATTTTAAAAATCTCAACAATATAACAATCAACGACATAATAACCATCCGATGAAATAATTGATGAACATCCAACAAAAACTTAGGATGCATTTGGATCGTCAAGAATAGCATGGGATTAGCGCTGTTTTTGAGTTAGTGACTATTCTTCACCACTGTTCTTGCTAACCCATCCAAACGATGAAATAGCGCTAACCTCAAGTTAGTGCTATTCTTGCTATTCCTGGAGTTGCATCCAAATGCACCCTTAAAGAGTAGCCGAAATACATATTAAATATTTTAGTTGTTCTCCACTAACCATATTTTGCGAGAGAATTTTTTTTTGACTAATCCATCAAATAAGGGTAAGTAGAAGTTGCTTGTTTTGATTTTAAGAATTATATCTAATCTTGGTAAGAAAATATTCACTAATAAATATGAATAATAATAAAATTACTTTATATTCTTATCATTTGATTTTAAAAAGAAATCAACAACATAACGTAACTCAAATAATATGGATCATTCAACAAAATCTTGGTGCACTCAATAGAAACAAATTTGACACTGAACTTATCTAAACTATAATTTTTTTTTATCACTCTTCAATTGTCTATTATGAATTTATGATAATGGACTATGACTATATCGGTGCTCTGCTTAGTTTTTAGAATTTTTTTTATAAACCATAATTAAAAAAAAAATTTAGGAAACCAACATGTATACTTTTGTTTTTACAAAAATCATAAGAACTGAAATGCCATTTCGGTCAGCTATTTTTTTTTTTATTCCGGACCGAAATGCCATTTTGGTCCGTACTGGTTTCACAAGTGTTCAGCAGAACAGGTGTAGTCGTTGGTGTAATACCCACCGACCGAGATGCCATTTCGGTCTAGAGTTTTTTTAGCCGGGACCGAAATGACATTTCGGTCCGGCCCCTTTTTTTGTTTTTTAGGGAAGAGGGCCAGAGCCTCTGTCGCGGATGGAAACTTGCCAGAGCCCTCTTTTTTCTATGGCCGTCTTGCTGAAAACTTGTGAAACCAGTACGGACCGAAATGCCATTTTGATCCGGTAAAAAAAAATTAGCAGACCGAAATGATATTTCGATTCTTATGATTTTTGTAAAAACAAAAGTAATCATATTGGTTTCTAAAATTGTTTTTTTTAATCATGGTTTATAAAAAAAATTCTAGTTTTTAAGGCGGAATCTGAATAAAAATCCGAATCTAAGTTTTGAATCAATTTACCAACCCATTAACCTTTTTTTTTTTTTCTTAAACTCATGAATATTTTAGCGGATTCCGGATAAAAGATTCGCTAAGAAATTGAATCGGCTTCCGAGAAAATCCTCTCCCTGGTCAATAATACTCGCCAACTACCAATGTAAATTGTGGAGACCGGACTACTGGAGATGTGGTTGGTGGGTCAACCCGTTGGGGATCCTTCTCCAGAGTTTCATTGTACCCCACTCGATCCAAATCTGACTCGGACAGAGCTACCAACCCCACAACATTTTCCTTCCCAAAATACCCTTCTCCCAGCGGATAATCCCCATCTTCTCCCTTCCTCGTTTCCTTGCAAAGGAATATCCTCCAGGGGTGTTATCGTCATTGATTTCTAGAAACGCAACAACTCGATGCCGTGTGACTCTGGCAGATTAGCGCTTCTAGTTTGAGATTTAGATAAATTAGCCGAATAGATCCACTGCCTACCTCCTCCACCTACTATCTCGCCTCTTTCCAGATTCAATCTCAGCCGTCCGATTAAGATATATAGATAATGGAGGCTAGTACTGCCTTCCGGTTGCAAACGGGTTCTTGGATCGCCGGAGATAAACCCGGTCGGAGATCGCCAGGATTCAATCTCAGGCTTCACAATGCTCCGTTGGAAGATAAGCGGATTCAAGCTATTAGTTTGGGAAATCTCAAAACGGGTCGGGTTTCAGTCCGAGGCAGAACAAGGATCCAGCCCGTAATTACTTCCTGTGCCACGAAATACTCAGGTAATTTTGCTTGAATTGTTTGATAAGTTTCTGTTAAATTTGAATATCCAATTTCATATTTGCTAGGTAATAATTGATAATTTTGAAGAAGGGAAAAAGAAATTGGGTCCTTCTTTGACTTTAGCTTTCTAAATCTGAAATTTCTACATGTTTAATAAGTTTAAAAAGCATATACAGCTACTTCCTAAAATAGAAATATCGAATTAACAATTGTATGATTGCCAGTGAAAATTTCAAAGATTATCATTGATCAGTATTTCTAAATTTATTATTGAATTGAATTGTTTGATATTAATTTGCATTCAGGTACTGAGATCTTGCAACATCACACAGATGAAGCCATCATTTTGAAGGTACAGCTAAAAAGCAAATTAGTTGATGATTTAGTTTACCAAGTAACTTGCTTTTTTTTTTTTGTCTAAAAGATTATCCAACTGATAATTTATATAATGCAATTTCAGAAAATGTCAGAAGATGTATTATTACACTTGGATGGCCGCTGTATTTATCTTGTTGGTAAGTTTGTTTTCCTTTACTTTTCCTTTCAAGTAGTTAAAAAAGCCTTTTAGTCCTAAAAAATTTCCTTATTAATTTCCTTATTCTTAATTTACACAGGATTGATGGGATCTGGTAAAACAACTGTTGGGAAGATCGTAGGAGAGGTTCTGGGTTATTCTGTCTTTGACAGGTTTGTACCGATCTAATAGCACTATAAATAAATTTTTTTTTTTTTTGGGTTGAGCATAAGTACCTTAAAAAACACATAATGTATCAGGCAAGCAAAAGCTTATTTTGTTTTATTTCTTATTTCCAGTGACAAATTGGCCGAACAAACAGCAGGCATGCCATCTGTTGCTGAGATCTTTGAAGTACATGGTGAGGCCTTCTTTCGAGATGTTGAGGTATGCTTCTTTTCAATAAAAATCTTCCTCGTCATAAGATGGTTTTCATGAAATATAAGTTATCTAGATTTATGTTTTTATGTGTATTTTTTTTTCTTTAGAGTCAAGTTTTGAAGGACTTGTCGAAAATGAAGCGATTAGTTGTGGCAACTGGTGGGGGTGCGGTTGTTCGTCCCGTCAACTGGTATTTACTTTGTAAATCTATAGTTGTTCATTTTGGAAGATCTTTGCTGGAGATATTTCTCAAATTTGGTTAATTCTCAGGAGATATATGAAAGCGGGGATTTCAGTTTGGTTAGATGTCCCATTGGAAGCTCTTGCCAGAAGAATTGCCGCAGTTGGTACCGCTTCTAGGCCGCTTTTGGATCAAGAATCAGGCGACCCTTACACCAAGGTACATATTTTTAATAACAGTAATACTGCAAGTACAGTCGCGGTGCCGGTTTGGTGCTGTAACACTCAAGTCCACAATAGCACGTGTAGGGTTAATTCCTGTAATGTCTAATTAAACAGTACCACTGTACTGCCTTTCAAGACCTGAAGAAATGGAATTACTGGTACAACAGTTGGTTCAACACTGTACCATTTAGGTTCAGAATGTTAGGTTTTTATCAGTAATTAATAAGAAATTATTTTCAGGCCTTTGCGAAACTCTCTGCACTTATTGAGCAGAGATACGATGCCTATGCAAATGCTGATGTAAGATTATCCCTAGAAGGTATGTATAGTGCTGATTATACAACTCTCATGTGAATATATATTTTATGTGTGTAATCTGAGTTAATTGATAATTGCAGAGATGGCTGCTAAAAAGGGCCATGAGGATGTTTCTACATTATCACCTAAAGATATTGCTTTAGAGGTACTTATGCCATAAATTACCAATTTTAAAATAGAGGAGGGTTCAAATGTCTCATGTCTTTCATGCCTAGATCGTGCCTTGCATCCTTATCTCCTATTTTTAAAGTCTAAATAGTCAATCCGAACTGCTCAACTTGATCCCCATATCAAAATGTGCTGAGGGATCAAATTTTATATTTTCTTGGAAATTTTGTATAATTTTTTTAGATAGGTACAAAATCACTGTTTTTTCAGAAGATTCTAGACCATCCAAAAACAGTGATTTTGTACCTATCTAAAATTATAGTTAATTTTTTTTTTGCAAAAAAATATAAAATTTGGTCTCCAAACACATTTTAGTATGGAGATCATGTTGAGTGCTTTGGATCGACTGTTTGAACTTTGAAATAGAAATAAGGATGTGAAGCACGATTGAGGCATTAACGACACGAGACATTTGAACCCTACTCTTTAAAATAATTGTTTCAGCTTCTATCTTTTTCTTCAATGCATTTCTAATGTTTTATCCCTCTTGTTTTTTTTCAGGCATTGGATAAAATCCAGAGATTGATTGCTTAAGAGAGATTCTGGCATTTGTTTTAAATAATTTTTTCATTGTTTAAGTCCGGGGGCTTTGACGAAAGCATTCTGTGTAAATTGCATCAAATATGCAAGAGGAAGATAAATGAAAAGTTTCTTGTATGTTAATTATTTAGAGCGATTTTATTTAAAATAACTTTACGCTGGAGGTGTTCCACTTTGGAAAAAAATAATATTCTTTTTGGCCAAGCAGTTTAACAGCATCTCTCTAGAATTATATACACTCTTCTGTAATTAAATTACATTATAGAGCACAGCTTCGCCCTGTAGTAATATCATTACTTTTTTCCTTTTAACTAGACCTACTATGCTACTAATTTATAATTTAAAAATACAGTTGACATAGCTTTAAGCTTTATTTTCTTTACGAGCAATGTATTAATGTGAAAGCTTCAACGACATAATTGATAATGTCCGAAGTTACAACAGCTATGCTAAGTATTTCCAATTGAAAATGTGCTTTCTAATTTATATAGATTCTCTTTATTTTTAATTAGGATTTTGCTAATATGCTACACGTAGCATAGAGCCCCTCCGTGCTACGGCTCAATTTTTGAGTTTTCAAAATTCTAATGGTCGATCCAAACTGTTTAACATGATCTCCATATGAATATGTACTTGCAAACCAAATTTTACATTTTTTAGAATTTTTTTACTATTTATTAAGCCACTTTGAAAAAATACTAATTTGTACACAACAGTAAACTTTTCTGGACCATTAGATCAGTGATTTTCAAAGTAGCTTAATAAATAGTAAAAAAATTCTAAAAAATGTAAAATTTGGTTTGCAAGTACATATTCATATGGAGATCATGTTGAACGGTTCGGATCGACCGTTAGGATTTTGAAAACTCAAAAATTGAGCCGTAGCACGGAGGCCTCTACGCTACGTGTAGCACCGTAGCACTGTCCTTTTAATTATATATGGACTAGAATTTGGCTATCTTTTCTATTAAAACAGTATGAAATTCTACTAGTTAGTTTATAATTTGAATTAGTTCTGTCATGTTATTATGGAACAACGAAATGTTTATCAACTAAAGTCCAGTGTTCAGATATTACTCATTCTGATAATCATAACGGCTGATATTACATCTACGATAGATAACGGTGGTAATTGAATTCATTACACCTGAGTTAACTCGTATTTTGAGTATTGAACTGTGGTTATTTTGGTGCTTTTAGGTTATTTGAATATGATATTTTGGCTGCTTTAGATAGTTTCCAGTGCTTATGTAAATTTCGATGTATGACTCTTGTATCTGGTTTTGATACCTAATTTAGGTACCGATCAGGTTCATATAATTTCTATATGAAATTTGTGAAAATATCCACTATTTAAAAAAAAAAAATAGCCAATTTTCCCATCAAAACACACTAATATCCAATATCCCATCAAACTTCAAATTCTTTCTTCTATGTCCTTTCTATTACTT
This sequence comes from Carex parvula, assembly GCA_025461045.1. NCBI lineage: Eukaryota > Viridiplantae > Streptophyta > Magnoliopsida > Poales > Cyperaceae > Carex > Carex parvula. The sequence continues at coordinate 41,110 of JAJGRW010002998.1, read as the reverse complement.
CACTTTTTATTTAATTATTTTAAAACTGAATAGACCAATATGCCCTTCAATCTTTCTTCCACCCCTCTCTCCCCTGTATTTCTTCACAAATTTACTGTGGAAGATAGAACATACTTTTTAAAACAGGGTCAAGACTCAAAGAGATATTTTTCTTAGCTTGACAAATTTTACTACGTACTTACCTCTAATGTTACTATTATTGACCAAGTTAACCATTTCTTATGATGGTAACCACAATGATGTTTTCTATTGATATCAGTACAAATCACTGGCGTTGGACAACCTCAAAATCAAAACCATTTGAGATTAGAACTGATGGGTCTAACTGAAAATTATCAAAGCTTAAAGTAATGCAAAGAAGAAAAGAAACTAATTTAGTTAGGGATTTATCCCAAATAAGAGATATAAGCTCATCGCAAAGGAGAGGATTTGCAATAGAAATATGGAGAGAGATAGAGAGAGAGGAAGACAGATAGACGGAGTAGTACAATTGGGGTGATCAATATTATTGTTTATTTTGTGACGTTGCTAGTTTAACAATTTTGCACAGTACTCGTGAAGAAACTGTTGGAAATTTATTTTAAAACTCAAAATTTATGTATATAAATACTAATTTTATATTAATGTTTTTTTTTAAAGTTTATGAATTATAGAGCTTAATTTCTTTGATGCATTGATACACAATTAAATGACATTCATTCTTTTAATTGTTATTAATAAAAATTAAACGGTAATAGCTATTCTTTTGGTCCCAGATTTCATTGACATGAATAGCAATTAATATTTGATCCGTTGATGCTATCCACGTAATAGCTATTTCTTTGAATATTTATTGTAATGGCTATTTGAATGTTATATATTTTTATATAATAACAATAGGAGAATGAATATGAATTTAAATGTCATGAATGCATAAATTTGTTTATAAATAGTATATAATATTTGAAGAGCAAATTATCTAATCATCCAATAATCCAACAATTTACATACTCTCATGCTTATTCTCTTAGCTCTATAATTCATAAATTCAATTCCTATTCTCCCACAAACAAATATTTTATTTATAGAAAACATATTGTTCTGCTATCATTGTTGAAAGAAGCTACATCAACCTCTACCACGGTTGCGCCCGCAGGCAGAGGAATACCGGCGTAACTTGGGACAAGCTTAACCGATTATTCCTGCGCTTAGGACGGGAAGTTGCTTTAGGTCCGCATTTTGCAGCTCCGGGTAATAAAGTTTTGATTATATTCTTGATTATATTTTTTTATATAATTATTATTTATTTAGTGATCAAAATTCAGATTTAAATCTAGTTGGTTAGTTCAATTTTTCCAACAGAAACACAGGGAGTCAGGGAGAGGGGGGGAAGAAAGATTGAAGGGTATATTTGTCTATTCAGTTTTTAAAATATATTAAATAAAAAGTGAAGTAATAGAAAGGGCATAGAAGAAATAATTTGAAGTTTTGATGGAAATTTTGGATATTAAAGTGTTTTCATGGAAAAACTGGTTATTTTAAAAGTTTCTTGGGCACACTAGAAATTTTCCCTTTAAGTTTAGATCCGAACTGTCCGATCTACTTTAGCACGAATATCAAAAGGAATTCTGTGCATTCCACCTCGGCTCGGATTGACTGGGCGGTATTCATGGAAGGTTACTCCCCCATTTTCGCTCCCGCTCTTTTGCTCTCGAGTAGTCGATCAATATCTCTTCTTCCCATTCTATTCGCTTCCTCTTCCACTTCCACTTCCGTTCGCAAAACCCTAACCCTAGCCTAAGCTCATCCACCTCTCTGCCCAGAGCTCTCTCTTGCCTCTTTTGTGTCGCTATCTCTTAAATTCCCTTTCGGTCTTTAGTCTATTCGTGAGATGCGGTATATTTCTTCTGTTTTCTCTCAAATTTTGTTTGTTTTTCCTTCTAGCGTCCTGTTTTTAATTAGTCGATTATATTATCAGTTGGAACGATTTTTTGTTCAATTTTTCACTAAATATTGCTTACAAAAAGTTTCGAGAAAATTCCTTACATATTTATTTTGTTGTTCTCCAAATGTCGCTCTCTTGAAATCTAGTTTGCGTTTTGTCTTTATCTGTATAGACATTACGCTCCATTATGTTCTTACTTCTTAGGAATTAAGTGATTTTTTTGGTGTTCTTTGCAAATTAGCGTGTAGCAGATTTTCAAGTTTGTCAGCATAGTGCCTTTCTCTATATTCATATGTTATCAGATCTTCTCATGTGAATATCAGTTTTCTGGATGTTCAACTTTTTGATTGATTTTAGGAGTGGCGGATTCATAGAAAAATGCTTGGCTTAGTTCAAGGAATCCTCAGTGGGTTATTAGTAGGTATGTATTTAATGTGAATGTTTTATCTATCTTTTATACTTTGAATCATTAGGTACTCATCTGATTTGTGTGACAAATCATAAATATTTTATCTATCTTTTATTCTTAAATGGATCTCAGGGAAGCATCTATAACTGGAACTGACAGGAACCAAATTTTAGGCACCAAAGCGTCTGTACCTGCTATTGTTCTGTTAAGAAAGGACCCTAGTTTTCTGGTTTAGGTTATCCAATTTAAAATGTATGACTGATCTATCTGTTGATGTCGTTGATGCTGTGGGGGTTGATGTGAATTTGATTCCATCCGGTTTAGATCGGACAGTCCAAATGATAAAAGGGTCCTGCATTTTCTAGGGAAGACCGGAAGAATAACAGAGGAAATGAAGTTCATTTTAAGGGTTTTCATTAGCTAACTTGGACTGCACCGAGACTTAGTTTTACAATTAGTTTGTCAGGGGTTGAAATTAAGTTTTTAGGTTGATTTCCACTAATGTTTATGCACTATGACAGTTAGTGATAAATTTTGTCTAGGATTAAATTTGAAAATTATACAAATCACTATCATTTGTCATTTTTTTATCAAAGAAGTCATGTTTGGTTAATGCCTAAATTTTGACTTAGTGTTTTCCATGTAGATGTTTGAAGGATGAATGTTGTTTGAAATAGCTGTATTTTTTTGCAAAATCAGATCTAACAATAACATTTTTCTTGGTTTTTCTTCAAGTGAAGGGCTGCATCTGATTATATATGTTTGTGGCCTACGACTCTTAATCCTTGGTAGGAAACATAAAATTGCCATTTCTTCCACTTCAGCTAGACATGTAAAATGCTAACTAATATCTTTCTTTTTTTTCACTAATGAATAATATATCTATTTTAAAGCAGGTACAGGGATGGAAAGCAGATTACACTCTCTTTCATCTTCTAGGTCCAGGCGCCATTCCAAGCAGTTACTATTGAAGGACGCCAAGAAGATTTTCAATTGGGCCAATCTCCCAGGTGATCTGCTACCGATCATTGCTGAGAAAGCTTCCAGCACCACTATACAATACATTCATCTCAGAGCAGTTTGTAGGGCGTGGCGAAGAGCCCTGACCCCCCACCCGCACCATCTCCCTCCCCAAGTCCCATGGCTCATGCTCCCTCCTCAACTCCGTACCCGCCGGAGATCTGATCCTTATGTAATCTTCTATGACATCGCTCAGTCAAAAACATATCGGCTTTGGTTGCCATACATGAGGGGCAAGTACTGCTGTGGCCCTCCCATGGCTGGCTTGTGCTGGAATATCTACCCAGAGTATCGTTGCTCAACCCAATTACCAAGAGATGCATCGACCTTCCTTCCCTAGATTCCCCTCCAACCCTTTTGAGGGCTGCAACGTCTAAGAGGATGAGGTCTGTTCCTTCCAACCAGCATAAAGAATTCTGCATAAAGAAGGCGAGTCTGTCTTGCACTCCTTCCAAGCCTGGTTGTGTTGTTGTGGCTTTGTTTTGTCTACTTTCATCAAATTGGCACTTCGGCTTCTGCCGAATTGGGGATTCTCAATGGACTAAACTGAAGCAGGATGCGGGTCTTGTGGTGCGGGATTTCGCTTTCTATAATAACTTGGTTTACACGGTGAATACTCAAATGGGAATATCTGTTTATGACCTTCAGGGCTGTCCCTTGTGGACCTTCCCTTCCAAATCAACTTCTACTATAATTATTTTCCTACTCAGATAAAGTTGGTTGAGGGAGATGCAGATTCTAGTGGACCCCTTATAGTTGGAACTTTTCGAACTTTTCAAAATCCTGGAAAGATTATGATTTTTGCGTTTAAGTGGTGTGATCATCTGCAGATATGGCGTCGAGTGAAGTATATTGGAAAGTGGGTGCTTTTTCTCGATGGCCTGCATTTGGTTGGTCTGCATTGGGATGAAAAGAAAGAGAATGAAGTATACTATAACATCAGGCATGCATTCTTTGACCATAGATTCTTTTCGTGTTGGCATAAATTGGGCTAATCTTGAAAGAGGGAAGGTGGTTCCACAGCCCTTGTGGGAAGACGTGTTTTCTCCAGAAAGTGGATTGTCCTTGTGGGTTACACCTAGCCTTATCTAGCTGTCCTGCTTCTAACAGGTACTGATCTTTAACTCCTATTTTTTTTTCATAAAAGATAAATATTGTATGTTATGTCATTGGCAGCTTCTATGTTTGTTTTCTAACTGATTTGTAATGGTCATTAGCAATTTTAAAAGCACATTTTGTTGTTACTGCTATGGTGACAACACGGTAAATATTGTATGTTATGTCATTGGTAGCATTAAATATATGGACATGTTTTCTAACTGATTTAAAATGGTCATTAGTAGTTACAAATCATATTTTGTCATTAGCAGTTACATTCATTGATGTAATCACGCAAAGTTTGTTTGTATCGATCAATCACTGCGATTGTAACATTACATGCCCTTAAAAGAAATGGCATGGCAGTCACAAATGCTGCTGGTAGACTGGCACATGGAAATTTTAGTGAACCGAAAAGCAGAAAATATTAGTTACCCAAATTGAAATTGTCTGAGTGTCCACCAGTTGTAAATTAAGATTAGAGGACAGAAAATTGTCTTCTTCTGCTGAGGAACACTTTTGTGTAAAATTTCAAAAGAAAAAGGGACTTCATTGAACCTAAGCAAGTTGTAAATATTTGTTTTGTAAAGAAAATGTTCTGATTTCTTTGTTTTATAACATTAGCAAATTCTTTAGTAAAGATGCATATATGCAGCACTGCTGAAGTATGAATGTGCTTTAGGGAACTTGGTGAATTACTTGTACTATTGCATGTGCAGTAGTTGCCGTAGAAGGTGTGATAGAGAGATAAACAAAGGTTATAAGGTGTATGAATTACAATTGAAATGCTTAGATTTTCCAATCATAGTAAGATATACGAATTACACTTTTTGTAATATAACAGGAATCAAGAATTCTAATGACGGCAGTGCATATGTGTTCTCATGGTGTATCTAATTCAATAACGATACGGGACTAGGATTAGCTTCTAGCACTACTGAAGTTTTGCTTATGAAGGATTTGAGCATCCAACTAGTTAGATAAAATACAAAACTAAAATTTTGCCTTCTATTTTATTTTTTTCATCTCTTTATTTTCAGACTAAAAAGCATCTTTTAAAGTGCTCTGTAGTTTAATCAACTTCCTGATTTTTTATTTAAGGTCGCAAGCCTAGGCTAGATGTTATACTCCTTTTAACTTCCTGATGTTTTTTTCATTTCTTTATTTTGAACGTCCTCATGTTTTAAACACAACTTCCTGATGTTGTGTTTTGTTTAATATTTTACTCTTTTTAACTGCTGCTAGATATTATAGAGTTGTTATTGTGTTTGAGGATGTCTGTGTTTTTTTTTGAAGAGTTCAAAATGCTAAGAGGTACATGAATGAGGAATGTGGACACCATGCACATGAACATTACCTCCAGGATTGCATTAGGTTAGTTCCTCAGGTCTCGTACCAACATCTGATATGTTGGTAAAAAGAAGACCAGATGATCTCTTTCTATATTTGTGAGGCCATCTGTTAATTATTTCTTTTGCTTATGTGGTTGCTCTGTAGATGTGATGTTTCTCTTTTTAAGAACCTCAATGGTGCCTTGCTTAAGCTGTTCAATTGTGCTCAGAATTGGTCTTGAAAAATGAAGAACAGGATTGTGGGAGGGACTATGATAGAGTTTTGGAAGGAATGCTGAGATATGGTTGTAGTAAGAGCAAAAGATTATCAGAGTTGTGACTTAGATCTACAGTGCAAATTTCTTTTTTTATTACAGAATTAAATAACATGGTCAGAAAATATCATCCCCAGAGGCCTAGACTAGATAGTATGTTTGGTGCGGCATATTTCAATGCCTGATTATTTTTTTCTTTTATCATTCCCAACCTTAGGTAGTTACTACCCACTTTTGGTGATTTTTGACAAATCTTTTTTCAGCATCTGTACTGCCTTCTAGGCCCCAACCTAACATTTTGTTCTAGTAGACAGATTTAGGTCTATAATTTTACAATCTGGATTTTATTTCTCCCTTTGTCGTTTCAGCGAAGCAAAAATTACCAAAAAACCAATAAAAGTTCCATAAATGCCCAATAATTCCTGGATGAACTATTATTTTTGTTTCTAATCCTCATTAAAAATTAGCGTGTTGTAAATAACAAAATGATTTTTTCCAGACAGATATGATGTCATCAAGCGACAATTTATTTTAAAGTCGGATAAATGTGATCTTATAAATAATTATGCGTTCATGTTAATATTTATATTATAAAAATAAATAACTGGTCGGATAGAGAATATATATTTGTTGGCTATTTTGTTGTATGAACTATGTTTGTATTTTTAATATAAACAGTGATCCTAGAGGTCACTTTATTTTAAAAATAAATTAGTACAAAAAATAGGAACGATACGTATAAATATAGATATTTCAATTTTAGAACAAATCATTGTGAGTTGTTATATGTGTACACAATCAACATATGTATTGTATATTAAAGCAAATCTTAGTTTAGAAAAATATCTGCACGTAAGAAAACATAACCATTACTATATATCATTGTAAATAAAATAAATAAAATAACTTGGGTTCAACTCGTAATCGAGGTGGCAAACATGCCTTTCATATTTTGGTATTCTGTTACCAAATTTTACTTTATGATCAATACTATCTTTAGATATTCTGTCCATATATAGTAGTTCCTAGATCAGCGACTGTTCTTAGTTATTGTGTGTTGAAACTCTTTAACTGTAGCTATGCAATCTATACCACTGGGTAAATATCCTCCCCGGTACCGTAAAAGATTCTCTTCACTTTACGGTTTGAGATTAACTCCCAGCTGCTTTGGAATTCGGACTGACGGAGGAGGCAGTATTATTAGGCTTTGAGATTCGTGCCAAGTTAAAAAGAACGGTCCAGATCAAGTAATTGTAAAAGATTCCCTATTATACCGGTACCCGGGGGTGATGTGAATTCCTATACCACTGACTTTTTTTTTTGTCAAGGTGCCGTACCCCAATCTAACAGTACTTGTAGCAATCTGTAATCTATACCAATTGACATGTTCTTATCAAGGTGCCGTACACTAGTGGTTTGAAAACGGTCCGGGGCGGGTCGGTCCGGTCCAAACCCGCCCGGTCCCCGGGTTGACTCGGGCACGGATTAGCCCGGGTCAACGGGTTGAGTCGGGTAGAGGGGGGTCGGGTTGGGGTTTGAGTCGGCCGACCCTTACCCGGCTTAAACCCAGCGGGTTAGGTCGGGGCGGGTCGGGTCGGGTCGGGACGTCGGTCCGGCCGGGTTGGTCCGGTTCGGTTCGTTTTTTTTTTTTTTTCTGTTATATTTTTTCTGTTTTGTTTGGGAGTTTTTGGTTTCTTTTTTTCAGTTTTTTTTTTTCCTTTTTTTTATTTGAACTCAATATATTTTTGTTATAACAAAATCAAATTATGTAAACCGAATTTTGTTAAAACTGAATTATTCTAAAACCAAATTAGTTTAAAACTAAATTATTCTAAAATCGAATTATTTTTTATCTTTAAAACCAAATTATTTTAAAACAAAAGTTAATTTAAATACTAAACAACAATCATTAAATACTAAAATAAAAATCATTAAATACTAAACAACAATCATTAAATACTAAAATTATTGAAAGAAGACAGAGCTGTTATGTTGAAAGTAATATTATAGGTTCTCCGTTCTCATCTTCTGAACACTTCTAATTTTTGATCAATTTTTTTAATAAACAATTAATTAAATACTAAATCGTACTAACAGTCCAGCGTGCAGTTTTTAGGACTGAAAAAAATAAATTACACTAGATTACTTGAAATTATGTTGAATTACACTAAATTATGTTAAATTACGCTAAATTACAATAACTTCGCTAATTATGCTGAAATACGGTAAATTACGCTAAAATAGACCGATTCTGTGCCATCTTTCATGAATCATAAAAAATAGTAAAAAAATTCCGAAAATAGTAAAAACTGGTATTCTACAAGTTCATTATGTAACTAATTTACTGAGCTACTTGGATTGAATAATAGAAATGAAAATCTTAATCGAAAATTTCAACTCAAGTTTTGAAGCTCTTCCCTTTATTTTTTGGCGATTCTGAATTTTGAAATCCAGCATAGCTGGCACGGACGCATGCGCATTTTCACAAGCTTTCCGAAAAGTGATCATTTGCTGAAATCGGACACTCGAGCGCCGTTTTATGACCGTTTGAAGTTTCACCGTCGTTTTTTCGCCTTTTCAGTGAAGATATCGTCCATATTCATATTAATTTAGCGTATTTTAACGTAATGTAATGTAATTTAACTTAATATAGTGTAATTCAACATAATTCCAAGTAATTTAGCGTATTTTAGTATAATATACTAATATATAACATGATCATGATCAGATGGACAGGAATATAGTATAAAATATTTTTAATTAAGAAGATACATATGTTAATTCAAATTAAAGTTTATAGAATTAACATATCAATTAGCATATGAATATGTTAATTTTAATTAAGATGTCAAATAATATGTATATATGTTAATTCATATTTTTAAAAACAAAGGATATGATACGGCTATTATATATATATATAGATGGGCTATGGTGCATTGCAATGCATAGGCACCCTTGTGCATTGGACCATAAATCACCGATTCAAAGTCCAAATGACCGATCCAAACCGTTCATCTTGTTCTCCATATTAATATGTACTTGGAGACCAAATTTTACATTTTTTGGAATTTTTTTACTATTTATTAAGCCACTTTGAAAGTTTCTGATCCAACGGTGAACAGTAAAAAACAGTAAAATTTTCTGGACCACCAGATTAGAAACTTTCAAAGTGGCTTAATAAATAGTAAAAAAATTCCAAAAAATGTAAAATTTGGTCTCCAAGCACATATTAATATGGAGAACAAGATGAACGGTTTGGATCGGTCATTTGGACTTTGAATCGGTGATTTATGGTCCAATGCACAAGGGTGCCTATGCATTGCAATGTATAATAGCCCATCTATATATATATATATATATATATATATATATATATATATATATATATATGAGTCCGGCTAAATTGCTGCCGGCAGCATTCTGGACAGCTGCTGCCGGGGGCATTTCGGTCATTTCGGTGTTCAAAATCTGAACCGTTCAACGTGTTCTAAATATTAAAATCTACTTGGAGACCAAATTTTACATTTTTTGGAATTTTTTTACTATTTATTAAGCCACTTTGAAAATTCCAGATCACATGGTCCAGAATTATGTGCACTGTTCACCCGGATCAGCCAATTTCAAAGTGGCCTAATAAATAGCTAAAAAATTCCAAAAAATGTAAAATTTGGTCTCCAAGTAGATTTTAATATAGATTGAATATCTGTATAAAAAAATTTGTTGTTTGAACACCGGAAATGACCGAAATGCCCCCGGCAGCAGCTGTCCAGAATGCTGCAGGCAGCAATTTAGCCGGACTATATATATATATATATATATATATATATATATATATATATATATATATTATTCTTTATTATTTATATATTGTATTTAGATAATCATAAAAATTCTAATTAAAGGCTCAAACTATAAAAAAATTAAAGGCTTAAATATTAAAGTTAACAGGAATATATCACAAGTTAACAGTGGCCTAGTGGTTAAAGATATTGGTTGTAAGGTTGTTGAGAGAGAGGTCCGGAGTTCGAATCTCGCTGACAACAAAAAAACCCAATTTTTACGTCGGTGTATGCGCGACTCACAGGTGCGGGTCCGGTTCACGGGTGCGGGCGTGGTTCAGGAGGTTCGGGTCCGGGGGTTTAGGGTCGGGTTAGGGGGGGTTAGGTCGGGTTCACCAGGGTTCGGCCGGGTTAGACCGGTTTGGGGTCGAGATGTAAGTTACTGAGCAAGACGAACTAACTGGTGGACCACCTCCCTCGGATAAAGATATTAAAAAAGCTAAACTCGGGTTCGGGCGGGGCGGGTTGGGTCGGGTTTAGGCCGGTCCAGGTCGGGTTCAGGTAGGCGGGTTGAAACGGTGGGGGTATGGTCGGGTTTCGTCCAGAAAACCACATCCGACCCGTTTCAAACCCGACCCAACCCTTTAGGACGGTTCGGGTCCGGGTCCGGGTCGGTCCGGATCGGGGTCGACCTGGTCGGGTAAAATCAATACACTACCGTACACCAATCTAAAATTACTACAATTACAATTAAATGAGAAGAGGAATCTGATATTTTGTAACTTTTAATCAGAATGTTTAAGCAAATATAAAAATTATTTTGACAAAAAGTAGACACATATATAAATTAAAACAATTATCTAGAGTTTCTTTTTAAAAAAAAAATATAGTCAAGTTTTTTAATTTTAAATAATCATAAAAGATTTTTCAATTGAATTTCAAACATGTGACCTTTTATATAAAGAACATCGTCTAAATTACTAAAGTAAATATTAATTCTCAATTATTCGGAGTTATAAAGAAAAATAAATATTCGTTTACTGGTCAAATTTCTAATAGAGTTTGGGCATCATAATTAATTTTTATTTTCTACATTCCTAAGTGCTAAATAAATATGCTCGGGCTTGTGTTTTTTTTTTTTCAAAAAATTTAGTGTGCTAATTCCTAAAATGATATTTGATTGTTACGCGTAATATTGAATATATAACAAGTTCATGCAACTTCTATAATAACAAATAAAGAAAGTAAACTTTATAATGAGTTTAATACACATTGCGTTAGTCATTATCCAAAGTATATTCATATCATTAATTGATAACTATTCAATTCTTATTGATACTCGTATTTATATATATATATTTTATATATCCGATTCATGTGTCTGGATCTATTTAAATTCATATCCGTATTATTATGGACTTAATCGTGGAGTCAAATATGTAATTATGACCCTTTGAATTGAATTGAATATTGGTATGAATGACTTATAGTGAAGTACTAATATCTAAGGATAGGATAGGCTAACGAGAACTTCATGGTCTAGATAGCTAGAGTGAATGACTTAATTGTGAAATCTGAACTGTTTAGGCATGTTATTAATTCACGAAAATGACTCTTTTTAACATTTTAGGTTATAAATCTTGTCATATCAAACATGAATTTAAACAAACCGAGTAGATAGAATTAGCAAGAGATTGTAGACCAAATACCCATAGACTTCTCCAATTTAAATCACATCCGAATTTTAGTTACTTTTAATTACTTTGTTACAAATTTTTAATTTTTCTTAAAAAACGAAATTACACAAAAACCCCCTTTTACTTTTATTGTTTAGTTTTAATAGTAGTTTTCTTTATTAAAAATTAGTATTTCTCTATCTCCCTTTGGATCAATACCTCAAATACTACAGGGATTAGGTTGTGCGCTTGCAATCGACCATATCTTTGAGTACTAGGTATATAAATTTAAAAGTCTAAAGAGTACAAAAGGAAACATAAAACCCTATACCCAAAATACTCAACATATCATCTTCTTTTAGTTGCCTTTCATGTTCTTCAATTTGTCTTTTCATCTTTTTCTAGTTGTATTTCATCATCTTATAGCTTTTGTTTAGTTTCATTTAGTTGTCTAAAATCCTCTAGTTGTTTATCTTCTTCTAGTTATTTCATCTTCTTCTAGTTGTCTTTCATTTTTTGCTAATTGTTTTTCATCTTCTTCTAGTTGTCTTTTATCTTATACTAGTTGTTTTCAACTTTTTTTAGTTGTCTTTCATCATGTACTTGTATTCTTTTATGTTTCTTTTTCTTCTAGTTGTCTTTCATATTTTTCTAGTTGTCTTTCATGTACTTCTGGTTGTCTTTCATCTACTAATGGTTATGTTTCATTTTTTTCTAGTTGTCTTTCATCTTCTTGTAATTGTTATTCATTATCTTCTAGTTGGCTTTCGTCTTCTTCTAGTTATCTTTTATCTTGTACTGATTGTTATTCATATTTTTCTAGTTATCTTTCATATTTTTGTAATTACCTTTCGTCTGGTATTAGCTGTCTTTCATGTTCTACTAGTTGTATTCATCTTTTCTAGTTGTCTTTCATTATCTTCTAGTTGGCTTTCATTTTCTTCTAGTTGTTTTTCATCTTGTACTGATTGTGTTTCATCTCCTTCTAGTTGTCTTTCATGTTCTTCTAATTATCTTTCGTCTGGTGTTAGCCATCTTTCTTGTTCTGCTGGTTTTCTTTCATCTTCTACTAGTTGTTTTTATCTTCTTCTAGTTGTTTTTCATTTTGTACTGGTTGATTTTCATGTTCTACTAGTTGTCTTTCATCTGCTATTGGTTGTATTTCTTTTTCTTCTAGTTGTATTTTATGCTCTTCTAGTTGTCTTGTATCTTCTTCTAGTTGTCTTTCATGTTATACCGATTGTCTTTCATGTTCTACCGGTTGTGATTCATGTTCTACTAGTTGTCTTTCATCGTGTACTTATTGTGTTTCATCTTCTTCTAGTTGTCTTTCATGGTCTACTTATTGTCTTTCATTTGGTATTAGCTATCTTTCATCTTATACTGGTTGTTTTTCATGTTCTACTGGTTGTATTTCATCTTCTTCTAGTTGTCTTTCATGTTCAACTAGTTTTGGCTGTCTTTCGTGTTTATAGGTTGTCTTTCATCTTATATTAGTTGTTTTTAATCTTCTTCTTGTTGTCTTTCGTCGTGTACTAGTTGTTTTTTATGTTTTACTGGTTGTATTTTATGTTCTTTAGCTGTATTTCATGCTCTACTAGTTGTTTTTCATCTTCTTCTTGTTGTCTTTCATCCTTTTCTAGTTGTATTTCATGTTCTACTGGTCGTCTTTCATGTTATACTAGTTTTCTTTCATCATTACTGGTTGCATTTCATCTTCTTCTATTTGTCTTTCATCTTGTATTGTTTGTTTTTCATGTTCTACTAGTTTTCTTTCATCTTTTACTAGTTGTTTTTCATCTTATTCTCGTTGTCATTTATGTTTTTCTAGTTGTCTATCATCTTCTTCTAATTGTCTTTCATTCTTTTCTCATTGTCTTTCATTTTGTATGATTGTGTTTCATATTCGTCTTGTTGTCTTTCGTGTTCTACTGGTTGTATTTCATGTACTACTAGTTTTCATCTTATTGTAGTTGTGTTTCATTTTCTTCTATTTGTCTTTCATCTTCAATTAGTTGCATTTAATCTTCTTCTAGCTATATTTCATTTTCTTTTAGTTGTGTTTCATCTTTTACTAGTAGTTTTTATTTTTTTCTAGTTGTCTTTCGTCTTAAATTTCTAGTTGTCTTTAATCTTGTACTAGTTGTATTTCATATTCTTCTGGTTTTATTTTATCTACTATTGCTTGTATTCCATCTTATTCTTGTTGTATTTCATGTTCTACTAGATGTTTTTCATCTTCTAATTGTCTTTTATCATTTTCTAGTGGTCTCGCATCTTCTTCTAATTGTCTTTCATGTTAAACCGGTTATCTTTCATATATTCTACTGGTTGTGGTTCATTTTATTCTAGTTGTCTTTCAATTTTTTATAGTTGTATTTCATATTTTTCTAGTTGTTTTTGTTCTTATATTAGTTATTTTTCCATGTTATTCTAGTTGTGTTTTATCTTCTACTAGTTATTTTATATATTTTTCTAGTTATTTTTCATCTTATAATGGTGATTTATTCATCTACCTAATCTGTATTGTATTTGATATGACAAATAAAGATAAATTTTTTGTTTAACTTATTACATATGAATAAAATATTTTTTCATTACGGATTAGGATATAAAAAAATGCTTCCACCCAACTTATTTCGATCCTGTTGAGTCTCTTAGCCTATCAATAAAAAAATGATTCTTCTCTTCTCTCGTGATGAATTTCAAGGTCAGACCCAATTTTATTTCGCATTCAAACAAAAATAACTTTAGTTGGTATTTTTGTTGAGTAAAAATAAAGAATCAAGCCTCGTAACTTTAGTTGGTATTACTTAAAATAAACAACTTAGGTCGGCTAACATCCCCATAATTCTAGAACGTGTCATTATCCGAATTAAAAAATGAAACAAATAATAGCCCAACAATTACCCCTACTCAGATAACTAATTGCCGGTATTTTTTTTTTTTTTTTTTTTTTTTTTTTTTTTTTTGAGTACGGCCCGTAGGCTCCAATTCTGCCCTCAAGCAGAATCGATCCCATGTCCCTCCCGTAGGGGACTGTACCTTTACCAACTGCCCCGTGATTTTTATTTTTACCCAAAAAAAATTTTATTTTAATATAAATAATCACATTTTTAAAAGAATTTTATTTCTACCCAAACCACATATATTATTTGCGGTTTGAATTAACAATTCAAACCGCACAGAATATATGCGGCTTGAGTTGTTAATTCAAACCGCACAGCATATATGCGGCTTGAATCTGTTTTTTTTTTTAAACTATAACTACGGGGGAGAGCTCTGTAGAAGAGAGAGAAAAAAGAAAGAGAGGAAGAAGAGAAGAAGAGGAAGAGGAAGAGGAAGAGGAAGAGGAAGAGGAGATGAGCTCTGAAGGAAGGAGGAGGAGACGGAGAAGTCTGTCAAATCAGGTAATTTTTTTTTTATTTTGCAAATTTTCACATACGTATTTACTGTTTATTACTGTTTATGTACTGTTCATTACTGTTTATTTACTGTTATGTACTGTTCATTAATGTTTATTTACTGTTCATCACTGTTCATATATGTATTTACTATTCATATACGTATCTGCTGTTTATGTACCCTTCATATATGTATTTACTGTTCCTGTACGTATGTACTGTTCTTGTATTGTTCATGTAATGTTCCTAGACGTATTGGCTGTTCATGTACTGTGTATGTACGTATTTACTGTTCAATATTGTTCATATACGACTATTCACAACTGTTCACAATTGAAATCAGTAAACTGACCAAATATTTGTCATCTATGAATGTAGTTTATTGGCCATGTCTATTGCAATTTCAATACATTTTGGAAGAAAGTTCATAACTGACCAGTATGGAGTACGTTACTCCAAACCTGCAGCAAATACGTATTGGGTTGATGAAAATTTCTCATTTGAGCAGTTGCAATCGCTTATTTATGAAGCGAGCGGCTACAATAGGAATCGTTGGGAATTACAAATTCAGGCCCGAATGGTCCACGCAGGAAAATATGTCAAAATCACATTGGGAGATAACGGGGCATTGAGAGGTCTAATAGCGCAGGTTTTGAGGTCTGGCGAATCATTATTGGAAGTTTTTGCACGCAGAATTCGCGAAGAGTCAGGGGCCGAAAGTTAAGGTCAAAATTCAGTTGCACAAAATTATCAAGAAGATAATGAACCACACACTCCTTTTATCCTAATGCCTGTACCAGAACCTGAACCAGAAATATACAATAATTCACCCCAATCTCCACCTTTTGTCCCACCACGAGTACAATCTCCACCTTTTATCCCACCTATATCCGTGTATGAAGGTCCTTCATCCTTACCTGGGCCTGAACCAAATCCTCACCCCAGACCGCCACCAGTACAGGAAGATCCAACCGAGTCGGAATTTGAATTTATGAACGAGGTACCGGAGGAGAATCTGCAAACTGGGGATGAATTGGGGGAAGGAGACTGTGACATTAATGATAAAGGAGATGAAGAAGATGAAGAAGAATACACACAGCCCACTGTGAGGCAAAATAGAGAGAATATGCCGTTAAGTGGCCGTTCTGAGACTCACCCTTTTGTAAACTTCAATGACGCATCTGCTTTTCGAGAAGCAGATGTTTCTTACTATGGTCGTCGGGTTGAATACAAGAGTGAGCTCGCAAAAGGTCAATACTTCGTAAGTAAAAAGCAACTGACGAAAAAGATCAGAGAGTACCATGTTGACAAGAACAAGGAGACATATACGAAGAGAAGTGACACATCCCGGCTGGAAATTAGATGCAGCACTCCGAGTTGTCGTTTCAAACTGAAGGCAAAAGCAACAAATGCTGGAGATACATGGATGATAACTGAGCAAGACACGCCTCACACATGCACGTCTGAGTACACCAGGACGGACCATGCACAACTCACGGCATCAATTATCGCAGATATCATCGAGAGCAGCATTAAGGAAGACCCCACTATGAGCATCCGGAGTGTGGCACACTGCGTGAGGGTTAGGTTTGGCAGTATAACCCCGAAGTACAACAAACTTTGGAGAAGTCGTGAGATTGCAATAGCCCGACAATTTGGGAGTTGGGAAGAGTCGTACAATTTTATGAAACTATTGCTTATCGGGGAGTCCGGCTACTATAACACTAGTGTCATTCCAAACTAAATAACACCACATCTTAAACCATTGGATCTACTTTAATATTCGTGCAAGACACTAGTATCATTCCAGTCCTATCTTGTGCACGAATATTAAAGTAGATCCAATGGTTTAAGATGTGGTGTTATTTAGTTTGAAATGACACTAGTGTTATAGTAGCCGGACTCCTTATCGGGATATGTTACACGAATCCCGGCTCAAAATATCAATTTCTGACAAGTCCGAGCATCGATAAAAATACATGACTGGTCAAACAAGGTGTTCAGGAATTTAGGGCCGTGGCATAGGCTTACGGACCATGCATTGCCGCATTTGATTACTTAAGACAGGTGATCAGTATAGATGCAGCCTTCCTTTCTGGGCGGTATGAGGGCAGACTTTTGATGGCTTGCGCCTATGAAGCCGAGAACCAATTGCTGCCTCTAGCATTTGCAATTGTACATAAGGAGAATGAATAGAATTGGGATTTTTTCTTACAATGGCTTAGGATTAATGTGATTCGTGTTAATAGATTCGTATGTGTTATATCGGACCAACACAAGGGTATCAAAGCTGCATTGAAACTTGAATACGGATGGGATAGGGATAATTTTGTGCACAGGTATTGTATCCAACATGTTGCAGATAACCTGGTCCAGGCGTGTGGGAAGGACAAATGGTACGGAACTAGGTTCAAACAAGGAGCCAGGAAGAAGAAGCCAAGAAGGCTGAAAGAGATGTTCGAAGATTTTTGCTCGGTATGTCTAATATTGTCTAATTTATATCATTTTTGTTTCTTTTAGATGCATTTTGTCTAATTTTGCTTTGTTCTATTGCAGCAAAATCCTAGGTGTATGCTTTTCTGAGGAGAGTGGGCAAAGTACGTCCTAATGATGTCATGGAGCCGTCAAATTTTGATAAAATTTTTCAGACCTGTGATGGAGGGCACCAATTTGGTATCATGACAACAAACGGCTCTGAGTCCCTGAACGCTGTCTTCAAAGATAGCTGAATGTTACCCGTGGCTGCACTTGTAGAGGAGACATTCTACAAGTGCAATAGGTGGTTTGTTCAACGGCGACAGGCAGCGATGAAGCAAAGCAATGCAGAAAAGCCTTTTTCCAAACGGGTACATGTTAAGCTCGCCAAACGGTGGGAAGGTACAAAAATGGATGTCATCCCATACGCGCACGGCGAAGGTAATTACCAAGTCACGGGCCCAAATGAATATGTTCCAGTAGTCCAAACGCAGGATGGAACTATGTCAATTATTCATAGAAGGTTCCTGTATATCGTGACATTCGGGCCAGAGAGAAAAGTGGAATGTACATGCAGAGGTATCCAATTAACTGGAATTCCGTGCGCTCATGTGTTAGCGGTTTGTCGTCATAAAAACTGGTCACCCGACCTATTTGTTGCCCACTGGTATAGGGTGGACTACCTTCTGAGTACTTGGAATGCACTGTTTGTTCCTTATGGCAATCATGAAGATTGGCCTACAACCACTACCCCTAAAATTGAGCCAAACACATATTGGATACGGCGTGGTAGGAGAAAACACATTCGTCAAGATATGACCATGGATGAAATGCAAGGTAGGCGAAGGGGGCACCATCCTCGCCGTTCCACTTCTGACAGGCAGAGGCGAGGTATGTAACATTCAACCCTAATTATATTTCATTCTAATGTTGAATAGCTTACTAACTAACATAATTGGGCTGCAGAGGATCATAACGCAGCAAATGTAGCAGAGAATGAGCGAGTTATAGCAGAGGCAAGTGGATTGCAAGGGCCGCTGGCGAAGCACAGCCAGAAGCCGTACAACAGACCGTGAAAATGCAAATATGATGTTTAGGGAGGCAATGGGAGAAGTACTGGCAGGAGGGGAGGCGGTTGATCAGAGTCAAAATAACGATAATTTACGTAGGGTTTTGGCTTAGGTTTTGCATATTTTCTCACACTTATGTTTACTTTATTAGAGAAAAATGCTACTGTCACCCTTCTTTATGTTTTATTGCAGAATACAGGTTTTGGGACTATTTTACACCAAATAGAGCTAGAATCGGGTCAATCGGATCAGCGACGCTCATCGACTAAGTCTCTGTTACAGTCCGTATTGCCTAATACAGACCAGGCCTAGCACAGACCAGGAGATAGCACTGGGAGCACTAAACCCTAACCGTCAAGGTCCTAATACGGACCGTATCACCCAATACGGTCCGTATCCGAAGGCATCTTTTGGGGAATAACTGCCGACAGCTGTTTCCAGATCAGTTTCTTAGCCCCTACTCAACCTCTACACGTCCCTACACTCCTATATAAGGCCCCTGGGCAGAATGATTAGTTATCTTTGTAATTAGGGTTAGATTTGATTAAAGTGAGAAGAGAGGAGTGCTTGTAACAATGCCGTTCCGCGGCTAAGTTCCTTTTCTTAGGGCTAGGCAGTAAACCTTGTGACTCTTGATGTTTTGATATATATATTTCTGTTGATTATGATTTCTTGTTGTTGAAACAAAATGCTTTTGTGATTTACTATCTCTTCATCTAATTTCAATGATCTAGTTTGAGACCGTTAGGGTAGTGACAGTGCTTTAATGGCAAGAGAAACTATTTGTATGAATTAGCCTCGTTGAGATCTATTAGGTTTATGTGAAGAAAATCTTAGCGGGGAAACCATAAACCAGACCAACAAAACGCGTACCAAATTCTATCACTTGCATAAAGTAAATCGCAGTGATCTGTGTAGTAATTTGGGGTATTTGAGAGATCAGACATTTGCGTAAGGTAAATCGCAGTGTTCCTATGTAGAATCTCGGTGAAAGATCTGCCATTCTTGCATAACATAAATCGCAATGACCTATGTGGTGTCTTTCATTAAACAATAACATGAAATCAGACGCAACATGAATATATTGTCAAGGCGGATTAAGTGGCAATGGTGTGCCGAAACCCTAGGAATTCTCATCTCTATCTTTATTTTAATTACTTTTAATTGCTTCCTAATTTACATTGATCAAAACAACATCTCTCAATTTACAGATTTCATCTAGCCTTTCGAAAGATTGAGATTCGATCGCTCAAAGCATTGAACCAATATCCCCTGTGGATCGACCTCGAATATACTACTCGATAGGATTGTACGCTTGCAGTCCGAACCGATAGCATTTACGAGTTTATAAATTTTAAAAGAAACATTGCTCTCTTTTGAGTGATCAAGCTTTTTGGCGCCGTTGCCGGGGAAATAACGGTTCATTGTGCAAGGCCTCGCAAGACGTCCTTGCTTTGACCATTGAATCCAATTAATTAGAAACGCCTAGATTTCTTTTTATTTTCTGCATTTTTATTTTTTATTTTATTTTCAATTTTGTTTTTATTTTTATTTTCTTTTTATTTTTAGTTTTTAGTTTGATTTTCTTTTCTTTTTAGGAAACTGTACGCTGGCCGAATCATCCGTACGAAGATCCGAGAGGATTGCTAGTAGGAGAGGACAATTCGCTTCCACATCGCCGATAAGAACCAATCATAGTTCTTCATCAAGTAATTCTGAAAGCGAAGATGACACATATTCGATCAACATGAATATCCCACCGAACGAACCGATCAACAATGGAAGACAAAACAATGGTGATGATGGAGTTCACGATGCAGCAAGACCTAAACTTCTACGAGACTATTGCGTACCACGCGCGAATGATCCTAATTCTAGTATAAACCCGCCGACTGTTACAAACCGTAATTTTGAGATCAAACCTGCTCTCATAAATATGGTTTCGCAACAGCAATTTGGAGGATTTCCACATGAAGATCCACATCTTCATTTGTCAATCTTTCTAGGGATATGCGAGACGATAAAGATCAACGGAGTTACCGATGAAGCAATCAGGCTAAACTATTTCAATTTTCATTAAAAGATAAAGCAAGAGCATGGTTGTTTTCCTTACCGGCCAATGCCATTCAAACTTGGGACCAATTGTTTAATGTGTTTATTGCAAAATATTTTCCACCATCTAAAACTTCGAGGTTTAGAAATGCAATTACTAATTTTGAACAAAGGGATGGTGAAACATTGTGTGAGGCATGTGATAGATATAAGGATATGTTAAGGTGTTGTCCACACCATGGTCTAGAAAGATGGCTGATTGTCCAAACTTTTTATAATGGTCTAAACCCTACCGATATGTTGTCTATTGATGCTTCCGCAGGAGGAGCAATCATGAAAAAGGAACCTGACGAGGCCTACAACCTAATTGAAGAGATTGCAATCAACCAACACTACTGGATCCCTGAGCGAAAGAAGCCAAGTTCCAACACCTGGCATACACCGAGTAGATGATATATCCATGCTGAGCGCAAAGATCGATGCTTTGCAAATGACACTTAACAAGCAAACCAAGCAGCGAACGGTAGCAGCAGTCAATGCCGCAACAGCATGTGGCTATTGTGGAGGAGCGCATGAGATGACCGAATGTATGAATGTGACGGAGACTGAGGAAGAAGTAGAGCAAGCAAACGCAATTGATAACAGCTTTCGACCTCAGAGAGGCGAAGCAGACAGAGGGAGAAGAAGGGGTCACGTGCTCGCGTGGGATATAGGCGTTTCAAGCCGCATATATTCTGTGCGGTTTGAATTGAATTCCACCGCAAATAATATATGCGGTTTGGGTAGAAATAAAATTCTTTTAAAAATGTGGTTATTTATATTAAATTTTTTTTTTTTTTGGGTAAAAATAAAAATCACGGCCAACTGCCCCATGACTTCGCTAAAAAAATTATATCATTATTTTTCCAAAATAAAAACAAATACAGGAGGGGCATTTCAAGTTTTTCAACTTTTTAATGCGAGCACGTGATAAGTACCGACTTTGCTTACGTTCAGAAAAGGCTGCTAAATATTCCGAAATTTTTATTAATAGAAAATAAAATAAAAAAATATCAGTATTGAAGAACGTTTTTGCTGGAATTTGAGATGTACCAAAAATGTGATTTTCCATAACGTCCAGGGCACTGTAGCTGGACGTTATGGTCAATAACGTCCAGTTAATCGATCACTAATGATTAGGACTGCTAATGAGCCAAGCTCGGCTCAAAACTCAGCTCAGCTCGTCATATAACTAAACAGGCTCAACTCGGGCTCGGCTCAGTCTTGAAGAAAAAAGCTTGGCTCAAGTTAATGAGTTTGAGCCTTCAGCTCGGCTCATAACTCGCGAGCTCAACTCATGCCATAACTCGCAAGCTCAACTTATGCCAAGCATTAAAAAAACAATTGCTTACTGTTTGGTTCTAATCTATCTCCAAATCCGACGGCTAGGATCTCTAAATACCACTGGTTAACTGTTGGAGATTGGGGTGTTCATCGGTTCGGTTCGGTTGAAACCGAACCGAACTAGGCAAACCAAAGTTATAATTCGGTTTCAAAAATAAAACCGAACTAAACCAAAGTTTTATTTCGGTTTGTTCGGTTCAAACCGAAATATATTAATTTTTTTATTTAAAGCAATTGATTTATAATAAACCGAAGTATATTAAGAAATAAACCGAGGTATTAAGAAATAAATCAGGATATTAAGAAATAAACCGGGATATTAAGAAATAAACCGAAGTATTTAAAGCAATTGATTAAGAAATAAACCGGGTATTAAGAAACAAATCGGGGCGGTCCGGACGAAATTCATAATATATAAAATTTCGGTCGGTTCAGTTATTTCGGTTTTCAAAATTTTCAAACCGAACTGAACTGAAATTATAATTCGGTTTTAAAAAGTAAACCGAACCGAACCATTAAACCAAAAAAACCGAACCGTTTAGTCCAAACTAATTCCGTTCGGTTCAAAACCGACTAAACCGGACCCAATGAACACCCCTAGTTGGAGATATCGGATCTAATTCAGTAATATATTCCCCCTCAAGTCAGTAACCCGATTTAAGTAAGTTACTACTTTTGGAAATTATTGGAGAGGTTCAATGTGTAATAAAGTGTAAAATATGCATTTTCAGATAAATCTTAAGTGTTATATTTTTCATATTAAATATATTTTAGATAGAAATTGCAATATTGAATTTTGAACTTTTTCGTAAAACTAAATAGTTGAGCAAGACACTGACGAGTAAAACTAAATGGATATCACAGTATTCAAAATCTAAACACTTTGTTAATATTTTTAACTAAATACTAAGATGCAATATATACTTTTAAGTAAATGTTTGAGTAATAAAATAGAAGAGACTCCTTGGCCGGCTCGGCTCGGACTTGGCCCTGTTTGAGTGATAATATATGAGCTGAGTCGTGTTCGGGCTTTATTTAATTTAGGGCCTGACTCGATACAATTTATTAAACTGTTCAACTCATTGACTCATGAGTCGGCTTGGCTCATTAGCAGCGCTGCTAATGATCTCTAATTAACGAAAAACACTATAACTGGACGTTATGGTCCATAACGTCCATCTACAGTGTTTTTGTTTTTTTTTTTCTTGCTTCAGTTTGTAATTTTTTTGAAAAAAAACTACTGTAGCTGGACGTTATAAACCATAACGTCCAGCTACATTGTTTTTTGTTAATTAGAGATCATTAGCGATCAAATTAACTGAACGTTATGGTTTATAACGTCTAGCTACAGTGCCCTGGACGTTATGGACCATCACGTTTTTGCTACATCTCGAATTCCAACGAAAACGTTTTTTATTGTCGATATTTTTTTATTCTATTTTCTATTAATAAAAATTTCGGGCTAAATATCTCCAACTCGTCATCCTCCAATCAAAACACATCATAAAATAAAAAATAATAATAAACAAATTTTCCAAAAGAAAAAAAATAATTAGCGAATCTTTTAATCCTTTGACGGTGACCAAGAAAATACCGATATTTTTATTAATATCCAAAGTTTAATATAAATTAATATTTATGTTCAGATTTGCTGGTTTCGCCAAAAATGTCCAAACCGGTCATAAAATGGCCGGTTTTTCTCTCCCCAGAAACCGACCATTTCATGGCCGATTTCCTTTTTTTTTTAGAGATTACGAAGAGCAAGATAATGAAATATAACACTGAAAAATCAAATTTTTTGTTTAATTTTTTTGTTAGATTACTTCTTTTGATTTATAATTAACATATTTATATTAAAATACACTATATTACTTGACATTGTGTTGAATTACACTATATTACATTCAATTACGCTAAATTATGTTAAATTACGCTAAAATACGGTAGATTCTGGTAAATTACTGTGTGTCTTTATAGTGATGTATAAATAGAAACTATTTTTTGTTTCTCTTTTATCTTCATAGAAATTCCTTTTAATAAAGTGGCTAGAAAAAATTAATAACAACTAATTATTAAAAATAACATTATACGATTTAAATTATTTATATAAAACCATACATAAATGACTAAATGCTAATACAAATACAATATATATAGACCTTGGACTTTTACTTAGTACTTTCCAAAAATATAATATGCAACCCATGTGATCAATATAACATATAGCATTCAATAAGATCTAATACAATGTTTGCATAAAAATTATGTCATTACCACTTAGTAATTATGTGATCAAGTTTTGGACTTATGTTGCTAAAAGTCTTGGTCATGATGCGACTTGGACAAAAAATTCATCCAAACTAAGTTGTATATGATCTAATATATGCAAAACGGAGTGCCCATGTGATTCATGACATGATGTCTTTTGGCTACTAAAGGCCTCCAACATTGCATCTCCCAATAATAATATATTGAACAACATCTTTGTGCATACATAATCAGAAATATAAATTCTTCTTAAAAAAAAATTCATCCAAACTTATAAGAAATTATTTATACATAAAATAAGTTAAATATGTATGGCTTAATACAAATCACTTAAAATCATTTTCGTTAATAAAAATTATTGCATCTTATATGAATTTACCGTATTTCATTTAATTAGCGAAATTAGTGTAATTTAGCCTAATTCAATATAATTTAACATAATTTAGTGTAATTGAATGTAATATAGTATAATTCAACATAATTTCAAGTAATCTAGTGTATTTAAACAAATAATTTAAACAACAAATTCAAATATTCAGTGTTAGATTTTATTATTTTGCTCTTCATATCTCTCTAAAAAAAAAGAAAGAAAAGAATAAAAGAGGAAAATATTAATTTGTAATTAACTTTGGATATTAATAAAAATGTCGGAAGAAAATAGAAGAGCGTTGGAAGTTGGAATTGTTTCAATCTAGTACACGGAAAATGAGGTGCGTTCACATGGTAATTTTTCCCGATATTTTTATTAATACCAAAAAAAAAAACAAATTATCAAATCTGCTCCCACCCCAAATTTATTTTTATTTCTACCCTAACCGCCCGTTCACTGGACGGTCCAGTTTCCCTACCTGACCGCCCAGTAGCCGGGCGGTCCACTCATCACAGTTGACCGCCCAGGTGCTGGGCAGTCCACTGTTTTTTTTTTTTAAAAGCGGCCGACCCCCCCCACAGAACCGCCCATCTCTCTCTCTTCTTCTCTGCCTCCCCGCCGCCTCGCGTCGCCGCCGCCCCGCCGCCCGAAACCAGCCACTATCCCTCTCTCTCTCCTCTCTTCCTCTCTCCCTCTCTTCCTCTCTTCCTCTCTCTCTCTCTCTCTCTCTTCCTCTCTCTCTCCCTCTCTTTCTCTCTCTCTTCAAATCTGCCACCCTCTCTCTCTTTTCCTTTCCCTCTTCCTCTCTCTCTTCCTCTCTCTCTTTCTCTCTCACCCGAACCCTAATTTTCGGCAATCTCGGACAATCTGATTATTTTCGAGTAAGTTTCTAAATAATTTTTTTAATTTATATTTTGTATCTTGTATTGGCATTGGAACGATTGGTAGAATTGAATTGTTAATTATCTTGTGCGGGTTGTTGATTTTCCTGACACGATTGAATTGCTCAAAATTAAGGTTTCCAAGTTTAGGGTTGAATTGTTAAATTAGGATTTAGGGTTGAATTGTTCTAATTAGGGTTGAATTGTTAAATTAGGGTTTATGGTTGAATTGTTAAATTTGAGTTTAGGATTGAATTGTTAAATTAGGGTTGAATTGTTAAATTTGGGTTGAATTGTTAAATTAGGGTTGAATGGTTAAATTTGGGTTTAGGGTTGAATTGTTAAATTAGGGTTTAGGGTTGAATTGTTAAATTAGGGTTGCATTGTTAAATTTAGGTTGAATTGTTAAATTTGGGTTTAAGGTTGAATGGTTAAATTAGGGTTTAGGGTTGAATTGTTAAATTTGGGTTTAGGGTTGAATTGATAAATTAGGGTTGAATTGTTAAATTTGGGTTTAGGGTTGAATTTGTTAAATTAGGGTTGAATTGTTAAATTAGAGTTGAATTGTTAAATTTGGGTTGAATGGTTAAATTTGGGTTTAGGGTTGAATTGTTAAATTAGGGTTTAGGGTTGAATTGTTAAATCGGGTTGAATTGTTAAATTAGGGTTTAGGGTTGAATTGTTTAAATTAGGGTTTAGGGTTGAATTGTTAAATTAGGGTTCAGGGTTGACAAAATTTAGGCTTTATGAGTTAGGGTTTATAAATCAGGATTTATAAGATAGAATCTTCTGTTTATTGAAATGTAGTATGGTCAGAACTAGACGGGGACGTGCATGGGATGCCCCTCTGGAGACGGGGGAGAGTTCACATGATTCTGGTGTAGAGGCATCCGGTGCAGCGGCATCCGGTACAGCGGCATCCAGTGCAGAGGCATCCGGTGCAGAGGCATCCGGTGCAGAGACGTCCAGTGCAGATGCTCCCTTTGGAGATTATCCCCCTCACCATCCTGACACATTTAGTCCTCTTCTGTGGACCCCACATGTCAGTCACCGTGTCTCACTTGCATCTATGGAGGTACGTTGGTTTTGCCGATATTTTTATTAAAACCCAAAAAAAAAAACAAATTATCAAATCTGCACCCACTCCTAAGTTATAATTATTTCTACCCTAACCGCCCGTGCGCTGGGCGGTCCACTTTTCCCACCTGACCGCCCAGCCACTGGGCGGTCCACTACCACGAGCTGACCGCCCAGCAGCTGGGCGGTCCTCTATAAAACCCTATAAAAGGGGTTTTTCTCTCTCCAGATGAGCACAGTATTCATTCCTCCACACCAGAAATTTTCCAGAACCGAATGAGAGAATTTTGAGGCGATTTTGAGGCGATTTTGAGGTATGGACAGTAACAGTGGAGGTAAGAAAGCGAGCAACCGAGATCGTGGCGTAGCGAGAGGAGGGTCAATTAGTGATCGAGGTAAAAATGAGAGAAAAAAATACAAGTGTCAAATATGTCGTGATTTTTTTAATTGTGAGACATGTAAGCTGGAGGAATGGAAGAAACGACATGTTCAGTATGAAATTTCAGACGATGACTTTGTGGAAAACCCCTACGGCTTTGGTTTGAAAAAGAAGAAAGTTGATCCACAGCCTCCAGCATCGGACGATAAGTTTGTTCCGTGTACTGGTAAGGCTACCACTTCGTCTGCTGTGACTGATCCAGATCAGGCAAACTCTGATGATGACTTTGTGCCTTGCACTTTCAAGGCTCGTTGTAAGAAGTAGATTTTTTAGGAATTTATGTTGTAGAATTTTTAGGAATTTATGTCGTAGACTTTATTTCATTAGTTTTGTGTTTGTTTATGTTTTATGTTGTTAGTTTTTGTATACGTAATTAAGTAATAAAAATAACAAACTACCAATTAGAATAGTTCATAACTAGGGTTCACAATATACATCTAAAATAGTTCACAATATACATCTAAAATATTTCATAACTAGAGTTAACAAAACTTGGTAATCAGCGACGACGGCCGAACAAACTCAAAATACGACGTCTGGGTCTGGGTTCAGCTGGTTGTGCGGCACTACCGGATGTCTCTCCATGGCTACTACCGGTTCCTGGGCTTTCATGACTGCGGTGGCTACTACCGGTAGCCTCAGCAACAACTCTAGCATTTTCTCTTTTGTTGGCTTCGTTAATGGCATCTGCATTGAATTCCAGTTGAAATAAAATCAAAATAAAATATAAGTAAACAAATAAAATATAAGTAAATAAATAAAATTAACCGTACCTGCTCGCTGCCTGTCAGTTGTTGAACGGCGGGCCTGATGTCCCATTCGCCTACCTTCCATCTCGTCCATGGTCATTACTTGATGCTTGTGGGGTCTTCTTCCTTTTCTGATCCACCCGCTTGCGGGATAGACTTTATCACCAACATAGGGTGGCCACTGATACTGGTTGGGATAAGGATGGAAAGATGCACCCCAAGTACTCGCAAGGTAATCGGTCCGGTACATGTCTGCGACATAATCATCCTCAGAGAAGTTTCTCTCTTGGCACACCGCCATAACATGAGAACAAGGTATGTGGGCCAACTGGATTCCTTGGCAAGTGCATGTTACAGTATTGTCAGGTGCAAAAATAACAACATACTTGAACATCCTTTTCACAAACTCCATAGTCCCATCCGGTCTACGGCCGGTTGGAGCAAACTCATCTGGACAGTGCACTTCGAATTCCATTTGGTTATCCCCGTACGGGACAACTCTCATAGCTGCACCTTTCTCCCTATGTTTCCTTAGTTTTCCCTCCACCCTTGTTGAAAACGTTTGATCCTGGACAGTAATTCAGAAAATATAAGTCAACAAATAAAAATATATATACCTTAGCAAAATCTCTGAATAAAAATATACATACCTTGACAGTAATTCGAGGGCTTTAGCAGGCCGTGCAACAAACCATGCATTTAACTTGTAGAAGGTGTCATAACTGTAGTGACCCGAGTTGTCATAACTAGAGTGGCGGGGGTTGCCATACCTCGAGTGCTCATGACCCGAGTTGTCATAACTGTAGTGTCATACCTCGAGGGGCCGGGGTTGTCATAACTGTAGTGACCCGAGTTGTCATAACTAGAGTGGCGGGGGTTGCCATACCTCGAGTGCTCATGACCCGAGTTGTCATAACCCGAGTGCTCATAACTCGAGCTGTCATAACTCGAGTGACGCGGGTTGTCATAACCCGAGTGATCATAACCTCTATTTTCCCTAGATGTTCCAACCCCGGGTTCACGCTGAACTCTCCTGGAATATAAGTCCATTACCATTACCCCCTGTGACTCAAAAGTGTTGTAAACACTCCTCCATAACGACTCATCTGTTATTGGATACCGGGTATAGTAAGGTCTACCACCTCTTACTGTGTTAATCCGGGTAGCTAAATCTATATCACACCGGTTGGGGTTCACACCGATCTTTTCATACACAATACCCTTCAGTTCAACAAATGAGGTATTTGCATTTACCTCGAAGCCGTATGCTGCTTCCTTAGTGTACTGTGCTCCCTCCGCACCCCGGGTAAACTTCCCGCCCACATACAGTGCAACCAACATATTTCTGTTCTGGAAATACTGTTCTGGAAATACTGTGCTGGAATCACTGTGCGGGAATCACTGTGCTGGAATCACTGTGCGGGAATCACTGTGCTGGAATCACTGTGCTGGACTTACTGTGATGGACATACTGTGCTGGAATTACTGTGCTGGTATTACTGTGCTGAAATTACTGTGCTGAAATTACTGTGCTGGACTTACTGTGCTGGAATTACTGTGCTGAAATTACTGTGCTCAATCGCCTCAAAATCGCCTCAAAATTCTCTCATTCGGTTCTGGAAAATTTCTGGTGTGGAGGAATGAATACTGTGCTCATCTGGAGAGAGAAAAACCCCTTTTATAGGATTTTATAGCGGACCGCCCAGCTGCTGGGCGGTCAGCTCGTGGTAGTGGACCGCCCAGTGGCTGGGCGGTCTGGTGGGAAAAGTGGACCGCCCAGTCCACGGGCGGTTAGGGTAGAAATAATTATAATTTTGAAGTGGGAGCAGATTTGATAATTTGTTTTTTTTTGGAGGTTTTAATAAAAATATCGGTTGGTTTTGTATTCCTAATTTAAATAGCATTATTTAATATTGTATAATTATACGTTTATATTGAAGAAATCATTGATGGAGCAGTGCATCATGCGTCTCGGGTTGTATCAGTTGGCCACCATGCCTCACTGTGATATTGATCAGGCTCTCGTTTGCGGTCTGGTGGAGAGATGGCGAACGGAGACGCATACATTTCACCTTCCGGTTGGGGAGATGACAGTCACACTAGGTGATGTCAGCGCCTTGTGGGGTTTACGGATAGACGGCAACCCCATCGGTGGTGTCTCAGACCATCCAGACCTGATGCACATGATACCGGAGCTGCTGGGGGCCGCTCCGACGGACTTGCAGAAGAAGAAGAAGAAGAAAGGAGAGGAGGAGGAGGAGTGCCGGTATTCCAAATACTGCATTAGTCTTGCGGCATAGGATCACCCCCGATACACGTGACGAGCGGACCGTTATGAGGTAATCACAAACAGTTGCAAATTAAAATATGTTATGGATTCAACAAAAAATATAGTTATTTATGTCTCTAATTTATATTGCAGGTACGTGAGGGCGTTTGTTATGGATTTATGTGGCAGCGTCATGTTTGTCGATTCCAGCGGTGACGCAGTCCCGATTATGTTCCTCTCTCTGCTGAGAGACATTCAGCGGCCGTCGAAGTGGAATTGGGGTGGAGCCGTGCTCGCCCACTTATAACGGGGCTTGTGTCATGCTTGTCTGGTAAGTTTGTACAAATATTTTAATTTTTTTATTACAAATATTAAGGTTCCATATTTACCAGAAATGCACTGCATGTCCAAAATTTAGGCGACGAACAAGAAGATTGCCGGACCGCTTCTTCTACTCCAGCAGTGGTCCTGGTCGCATATACCGGTGTGTCGGCCTGTTCCTCCAGCTCAGGCGGGGTTATGGATGGGAGATGACCCCGAGAGACGTCCGGGGTACGGTGCCATTTGGGGTACTCCCCACACATACGAGGACACGGGCAGGGGGAGGTCCGTGGGGATTTCGTATGTCCAGGGTCAGCTCCAGATGCTTCACGAGGCGAGCATCACCTGGTACCCCTATCGTCTGTTCTACGATCGGGGACTTCTGTGCCAGCTGACATTAGAGCAGAGATATCTCTCGTTTTATCGGGGGCTGTGCGTATGCTTCTGGATAGTTGAGTATCACTATCCTGATCGAGTGCCCCGTCAGTTTGGCTTGGATGCCTATGTCCCTGATTTTCTAGAGTTGGGCGAGCAGCAGACCACCCAGCTGCACAGGTAACTACCCACTGCCTTATTGTTTGTCTATTTTATTACTTGTTCAGCCATACACGTTACTAATTAATTTATATTGCAGCACTAAACACAACAAGCCCAAAGTCGACTGGAGCACGCGTTTCTGGGAGCATTACCAGCGTGCTGCAAGACCGGAGGATCACTTGTGGACCCCGCCTCCAGCTCCAGATGCCCCTATGCCGGTCGGGCCTTGGAGATTGTGATATTTAGTCTGGTACCAGAGATGGGGCATGCCGACGGTTTATCTACAGGGGGACTATGGTGATGCTCTTCGACGGAGACTCACGGGTGACGGATCTAGGACTTACTTGCCTTTCGGCCCGATCCATGCTCGTTCAGTATGTTTAAATGAAACTGACATGCTTAAAAAATTACAGTTATTTATTCATCTTCTAATAATAATAATGAAAATACATTGTGTGCAGATTTTGACCGCTATTAGAGGAGTGGCACACAGCTTGGTGTGCATGGCGAGAAAAAGTTGGAGAGCGATAGGATGTCAAATGCTCCAACACAGTGCACCGATCGTTGAGGACTCTGGCTGGGACGGGCGCCCCGTTGGTATGTTGCACGATGCCGGGGAGGACATCAATTGACGAGAGATAAAGGCCCCACCACCAGATCCGGAGCAGCCTAGAGCCCCTATCTATGCTGATGAGATACCGCCACCTCCTACAGGTAATAATTGTCATACAAATGATCATTATTAAGCGTCTCTTTAAAAGATCATTATTATTAATTTATCTTCATTTCTGCAGATGATGAGTCGGGTTGGGCGATCCACCAATGGGTGTTGAACAACAACGCCTGGAACGCGTACTACAACGAGCATGGAGTTCCAGTGCAGCATACCGAGGTAGCAAAAGTTCATTATTAATTAATTTACTCGTTACTTTTATGTCTTTAATTTAACATTGTTTACATGCAGGATAAAGCTGCCGTCGCCGCCGTTTTCTCATCGGATGACCTCACTGGAGATGAGGGCGGATGGGAGCTAGCTAGCTCCCACCGACCGCAGTATATGGAGCTCAGACAGCACGATGGCGAGGCCAGTGGGAGTGGGGCACAGACTGCAGATGGCTTTGCCTCTGCTATATTTGGCACACCGCCTCCGGCCACGTATCATCCTACTTGGGAGGCCGATCCGTGGGTGTTGCGTACACAGGCGGGGATCCATGGGTAGCATGCATTACACCTGGGGTCGGACCCATGGGCGCGCGAGGCCGGACACGATGACATGCAGGTGGATGAGGTTCACCAGAGGCGTCCGCCGTCGCAGAGGGAGCGCCGTGCACCTGAGAGGTTGGACCTCTCCGGACCTCGCCCTCGTCATCGCCGTTAGGGTTTTTATATTTTTTTTAGTTTGATAGGTTTCTAGTATTTTAGTTTGGATTATTATATTTCGTGTTTGGACTGTTATGTTTTATTTTTAGACTTACCATTTAGATTACTACTTTTGTTGTTTAGACTTACCATTTCGATTACCATTTAGAAACATTTAAACATTAACAAAACTTAATATAAAACTAATCAATTATATTAAAGCTAGACAATTACGTAACATATAAAAATAATGGTCAATTATAAAATATAATCGTCAACAAATAATAAATATATATCATACAATTTAATATGAAACATTCAAACAAATCATTGCAACAATTTAATATAAAACATTCAAACAAATTAAAACATAAAACCCTTATAAAAAAAAAAAACAATAGCGGATCGCCCAGCAGCTGGACGGTCAGGTATGAAGAGTGGACTGCCCAGCTGCTGGGCGGTCTGCTAAGGAAATTGGACCGCCCAGTGTACGGGCGGTTGGGGTAGAAATAAAAATAAGTTTGGAGTGGGGACAAATTTAATAATTTGTTTTTTTTGGAGGTATTAATAAAAATGTCGGCCATTTTCACCCCTAATCTTCATCCCCAATTTTCTGGAATTTTTTTATCTATAGAAATTATAAAATTTACTTGTACGGAAATAGAAAGAGTACATCGTTTGCAACAAATATAGAAAGATCTGACTCAATGGCTCCGATCCAAGTTTATGGATCGGTCTCAATGGTCCAGATCCATAAATATATATATTTATTTTTTAAAACGGTTGAAAAGGAGAAATGCAAGTGCCACATTTGATCATATCACAAGTGGATCTTCATCATTGAGGCCGATCCATACATTATATTTTTAATTTGATACAAACGAAGAATTGGGAGCTGCCACATTTAATCAATTTAGAAATGGATCTTCCTCATTGAGGCCGATCCATCCAGTATGTTTTTATTTCACCAGTTGGATACAAACCTTCTCATCTCTCGTAACCTTTTTTTTATTTTAGTGATGAACTA
Source organism: Carex parvula (assembly GCA_025461045.1). Lineage (NCBI taxonomy): Eukaryota > Viridiplantae > Streptophyta > Magnoliopsida > Poales > Cyperaceae > Carex > Carex parvula. Next base: position 7,914 of record JAJGRW010002998.1, on the reverse strand, counting down.
TGAAACTTGAGAAAGAAAATTAGAAGAGGTTTGTGGGTGAAGAATCGCAGAGAAAGAAAGAAAGAGATGGCAGGATTCTCTGTGGACTGCCTTTTGGATCGGACTCATTGAGTCCGATCCAATACTCAAGTTGATCTTCTGCGGCAGCTGTTATCGTTGTTTCTGTGGATTTTAAAAAATATCTAACTTGGATCACAGCCAATGAGATCGATCCAATTCTAATCTGATTTTCTGTGGCATCCATATTCTAAAAATTCTGATCATTGTCTCATTTTTCTTTAATAAATATATATATTTATGGATCTGGACCATTGAGACCGATCCATAAACTTGGATCGGAGCCATTGAGTCAGATCTTTCTATATTTGTTGCAAACGAGGTACTCTTTCTATTTCCGTACATGTGAATTTTATAATTTCTATAGATAACAAAATTCCCAATTTTCTACCCTCAATTTGTAACTAGGACAAGAAAATTCAAATTAGGTCTGGAAAAATCTGTGCATCGTCCAGTTGGATCCAGCTGTCAAAAATCGGAACAAGTAATCATGGGTTTTGATTGTTTGCTAAGAATTTGTATGCCTACAATAATCACCATTAAGTTGACAAGTCAAATAGTTGCTACTAGCATGAAAAATTTGCATTTTGCTTAGTGATTGACTAATCTTGTATCATATTATATCTTGACGAAAATCATTTGGTAAAATGATGCACAATTTTCAACATAGGAAGTCGCAATATTTTGTAGTTCTGAGATATAAGGAATTGACATTAATATATAATTATTCAATTTCAATCCATTGAAATGATGATGCAGTTAAAACGACTAAGTATAATAATATTTTTCGCGTGCATTAATTGTCTATCACCTTTGTCAGGTTGTTCATTGGTATCAAAGTTTGACTCTCCTTTGTTGGCCACTTTTGTGTCTAACAATTGATTTTTATTTTTTTGTAGTATACATGACGCAAGCATTAGGTGCCGACATTTTTATTAATATCCAAAGTTTAATGGAAATTATTATTTATGCCCAGATTGCCACGGATTCGCGAAAAATGTCCAAGCCGGCCACAAAATAGCCGGCTTAGGTAAACCGGCATATGAAGATCAAATATTGTAATGTAACACTGAAAATATGAATTTTTGTTTAAATTATTTGTTAGATTACTTCTTTTGATATATAATTAGCATATTTATAAAATACGCTAGATTACTTGAAATTATATTGAATTACACTATATTACAATAAATTATGTTGAATTATACTATATTACAATAAATTATGTTGAATTATCCTAAATTATGTTAAATTACAATAACTTTGCTAGTTATGCTGAAATACAGTAAATTATGCTAAAGTAGACTGATTTAATGAGCTACTTGGATTGAATAGTAAAAATAACAAAAAGTAGAAAAAAAATTCCGAAAATAAAAAAATTGGTATTCTACAAGTTCATTATGTAACTAATTTACTGAGCTACTTGGATTGAATAATAGAAATGAAAATCCTAATCGGAAACTTCAACTGAAGTTTTGAGGCTCTTCCATTAGTTTTTTGGCGATTCTGAATTTCAGAATACAACATAGTAATCAGGAATGCATGTGTATTTTCGCAAGCTTTCCGAAAAGTGGTCATTTGCTGAAATCGGACACTCGAGCGCCGTTTTATGGCCGTTTGAATTTTCGTCGTCGTTTTTCGCCTTTTCGGTGAAGATATCGTTTCTATTCATATGTAATTTAGCGTAATTTACCATATTTTAGCATAATGTAATGTAATTTAGTGTAATTTAAATTAATATAGTGTAATTCAACATAATTTCAAGTAATCTAGCATATTTTAGTATAAATATGCTAATTATATTTCAAAATAAGTAATCTAACAAATAATTAAAAAAAAAAAATTCAAATTTCAGTGTTAGATTTCATTATTTTACTCTTCATAGTGTCTTTAAAAAAAAAAAAAAAGAATAAGCCGGCCACAAAATGACCGGTTTTGTGGCCGACTTGAGCATTTTTCGTGAAATCACGGCGATCTGTGCATAAATAATAATTTCCATTAAACTTTAGATATTAATAAAAATGTCGGCATTAGGTTGCCGGTCATTTTTAAAGTCGGTACTAATTGTGAAAACTCAATCCAATTTTTAAGGTCGGTACTTTTGAAATCATAACCACGATTAAATTTTGCAATTGTAACTGACCATGTTTATACAAAAAGAGAAACTTGTGCCTTTGCTTGTGAGTGATACATTATAATTGAACATATATACTAAAAGATTGTCAAGAGCTTTATTATGATTGTCCTTTCTCCTGGGATCGTTCTAATTTTCTTCGCTTATCATATTCCTAACCTAACAGTAGACAGCCACAGTTTATTAGTATCGGTCAATATATTCCTATAAGCACCGTGGGTAATTGCCCTTCTGTGAAAACGATGGCTTATTTCGCACCTTTCAATCCGTTTAGACCATGACCACATATGTATTAACTGATTAACACACACTTAATCAGACACAATTGGATAATATTTTGGCTAAAATTAAAATTTGCGACCATGGGGGAAGAGAGTTTGTGGTTTCAGTGAGCATCAAAACAAATTTGGTTCGAGATTTGAACAAACAATTTAGATTCAAAAAAGGTGTGAGATTTGTGCAGATCTAAATCCATCCGTATGAATATATCTCAATGTGAATTGCAATTAAGATCGAACATCCAATTAAATTTGGTTTGCTGCACATAGGAAAATCCGCTGCCGGAATAGATTCTAAGAAAAAAAAGGACTTATTTAATTACAAAACAAAAAATTTAAAATTGTGCTATTTAAATAATAAAAGTAGGTAGTAATTTTAAATTTATGAAGTATCTATTTTATCCTTTATTACAACATAAAAAATATGTAACATGTTTTAGAAAAAAAAAATACCAGTCTTCTAATTGGACGGTTTCCGAGTGCAAATGAGTAATTTCTCTACTTCTGACGTTTACATAGTGATAATTAGGTATATGCTCGTGTAAGCGTCAGAAGTAGAGAATGACCCATTTGTCCTCAGAAACCGACCAATTGAAAGACTGACATTTTTCTATAAAATGCTACTAGTATTTATTTAAATGAAACGTAAATGAGTACTTCATAAATTTAAAATGAGTTTTAATATAAAAAACAACAATGTGTAAATTTGTGAGTTTTCGAAGTTTAGAAGGGTATATTTGATATTATGAATTTTGAGGGGAAAAAATGGAATTCCGAAGTTTTTGAAGGGTATACATGAAATTTCCCCTAATACTGATAATATTTTAAATAATGATGATGAGAACCACTTCAGTTTAGTCAATATATCTTGCATACTGTTGAGACTAATTCGGTAGAATAACGGATTACCCTTTTTTAAAACAATTTTAAACTTTCTAATCTTTGCCCTTTTTGGCTAGAATACCACGTGCCTACTACTACGCTATTTGGATATATGGTTGCCCAACGACCAAAAAAAAGAAAAAGAAAAAGAAAAAAGACGTCGGTAATTGACAACTAATTTATTATTTTAAAGAAGAAGAAGAAGTGATCATGAAGTCTAGAAGCCTTTTAGTTATTTCTAACATAGCTCTTTATATCATTCATATCATTTGTTTGGACATGCTTCAATTTTTATCTGAGTAGTGTTAAATACTCAGAAAAGACATCTATGCAGAGTAGATCGCTCAAGATTTTCTGGTTCAAGCTGACAAAAAGAAGAAAGAGAGCAGGTCAATGAAATCTAACAAAAAAAATGTAAATGAAATTTTTAAATATAGGCAAGTACAACTTTTGATGAAGAAATCCCATTTCTTATTATGATTTTATTCTGATTTTATTCTTAAAGCTTGCAAAAAGATCTATATTAATTTATTATTGGACACACCCCATAATGGATATTTTCAGACCCAAAAGTTTTGGTCTGAAAGCCTGAAAATTTCGTTGAATTTCTTAATTTCTGAATTAATTTTTTTTATATCTCTATTCAAAGTAGTCTTTTAGAAGACGACGGATGCATCTTTTTAACAAGTTAGAAATAAAACCTACTTTTCTTTTTCTAATAACGTGTTCTTTCGAAAGAAGATAAGAGTGTAAAAAAGAAAAGAAAAGTGAAACCCAACGACTATCATATTCTTCCAACCCAATCAACTTCATTTATCACACTCAATTAATTTTATTCAAATTTTAAGTACTAACAATCACTTTCTTAGACTATCAAAAATTTGATCAAGCGATCCATGACATATTTTTACCCACTCTCCGCGCTCCCTACAAATGCAAATGCTCAAAAGCGTAATTACGTACACACGTTGCTCTAGTACGTAGATACTTGTCCTGTGCTACTAGCCATATGCATGTATCTTTTGAATTGATGGTGGCCGCTGATTAATTATGATCATTTAATAATCAAAGAATAACCAAGTAATTGTATATATGTTGACGTGTACGTGTAAAGGACAAAATTAAAGTCGTAGTTAGAAACAATTGCATCATATTTTCCTTAGGCCAAAAACATGCATACAAACTATATATAAAGCATTTTGTCAACTTGCAAATAAATACTTAGATTTTTAATTAGTTTACATTTTTTTTTTTCATCAGGCATCAATTAATCTTCTTGAGCCTTACTATTTAAATCTGTTTCTAAAATGGGTTTCATTTCGAAACCCAAACCCTTTTAGACCCATATATCTATGTATCAAATAAGGACTTTCATCCTTATTTTTACTCAATAAAAAACTTGCAAATTAATACCGTAATTAGGATTAGGATTGAAAGGTCCGGAATGTTTCATTTTTTAATTTGTTGGAGTTTTGTACATACAGTAAAATAAATAAACGAATATAAAAATAAACAACAACAACAATAATAATAATACTAATAATTAATAAATAGGCTTTTTAATTATATAAAGCAGTGAATTAATGCATTCTTTGAGAAATTTGGTATCATAATGATAGAAAGGGTACTGGATTTACTTACATATATTAATGCTTTAAATATACTTCAAACGTACGTAAGTATTACCGACGTGTGTATGCATGAATGCATGCACATTAAAATCCTTCTTTAATATTACCGACGTGTTCCAATTGACCTGTCCAGAACTATCAAGGTCGGTCCTATTTGGCCTAGCACAACACAAAATCAAAATGAAAGGAATACTGTATATGTGTTGAGTCTCTTTTTTACTAGCTAGCTAGTCTATATTGCTGAATGGTCTTTATGCATGATTGTCAAATCAACTAAAAAAACGTGTAACAATGGATGAACAACTTGGAACTTTCTCCACACCATTTTGCATATAAATAGTAGTGCTGTTGCCTGGAGATCTAATGTCCACATATTATACAACTTTGAAAGAAAACAAAAGAACATTTATTACTTACACAATGGGGCTTTCTTTGGTTAGGCTTGGAGCCTTTCTAATGCTGTGTGGATTCATTTCTAGCCCTGCTTTTGCTGCTACCCTTTACCAGACCTTTGTTGTAAGTTCTTCTTGTTAATTAAACTCCATATAATTAATTCTTTGTTTTCAGATGCAGATTCAAATATCATATGTTTCAAGTATTCAGTGTACTTAGATTGCTTTCTTTCTTATTCAGTACTGCTTTTGAGGTTGTACACATTCATGCACTTAAGCACCATATATTAACTAACTTTTGATCTCCACTAGTTAATTGATTAGTTCAGATGAGAAGTAACTAATAACTTGGAAGCATGCATCTGTAGTTCACATTAAATGTTCAAGATCGATGTCAACTGGGTTGATATAGACATGCAATGCATGGTCAGTTCATATAAAATAGAAATCTCTAACAGATAAAAAGTGTAACTAAGAAGTTGATATCTCCATTTCAACTTTCACCTAATTCTGACACTGACAGTTTGGTAAATTACAATTTGTTTGCTTAACCTTCGAATCAGAATCTAACTATTTGTTTGCTATTATACATGATTAATTAATTACATTATGTTACATGCATGAAATTAACAGATTCAAGAAGCACCATACACCAGGCTTTGCAACAACACGAAGAACATCCTGACTGTTAATGGGTCGTACCCGGGCCCCACCCTTTATGCTCACGGAGGCGACACCATCTTTGTCACAGTCATCAACAATGGAAATAAGAACATCACCCTTCACTGGTAAAATAACGCACTCTTCATTTTTCATGCATATCTTTCTGAACATTTTTGTTAGATTAAACAAAAAGTTATATTATAACACATGAACATATGACATATTAGGCATGGGATCGACCAGCCGAGGGACCCATGGTCGGACGGACCAGAGTACATTACTCAGTGCCCGATCCAAGTTGGAGCCAACTACACGCAGCGGGTGCAAATCACAGAGGAAGAAGGCACGGTGTGGTGGCACGCGCATAGTGATTTTGACCGTACCACGGTTTCATGGTGCCGATTGTCATCTACCCGAAGCTCAACACCACCTACCCCTTTGCTAAGCCAGATGGGAGAATTCATCCTAATTCTAGGAGAGTGGTGGAATCAGGATGTAACACAAGTGTATGAAACTGCGGTTTTGACGGGAGGTGATCCTCCAATATCTGATGCTAACACCATCAACAGCCAGACCTGGTGACTTCGCACCATGCTCAGCGAATGGTAACCTGTTTGAAACAACCTCCCCCTACTATGTATACAGTTGAACACAAATATTCAAATTTTCAGACAACAAAATTCTACAAACAGATCGAACTGTAATTAAACAGGTTCAAATTTTTTACCTTATTTTGTTGGTAATAATTTTATTTAAACTAATACATGATCTATATACTTCTATCTATACACAGTAGTACTTGTCTTGAAGTTGTTGTATAATTCTACAAATTCTACAAATTTTGAAGTGTTTGTTTTAATTATTTTTACAGTAATTGTTGTACTTATTTTGACCAGTGAAAAAAAAATGAGAAAAATGGAACCCAATCATCACTTATGAATTATGATTTAATTTTCAACAATTTTGACTTCTTAATGTGAATACAAGTGAGGAAGCTTCAGAGGATCCGCTTCCTCCCAGGTACCTGACTCAAGCAAATTACAGCTGGCCGGCCCAGATTAATTCTTTCTGGGCCAAACTAAATCCGGTGCCTATTGTGACTGTAGGGGGTCTGTTTTGAGATTCGTGTATGTTATCTAGGCCGTCCAGCTGTAATTTGCTTGAGTCAGGTACCTGGGAGGATGTGAATTCAGCTTGAGATCGAGTCCTCATCAGTCATCACCAATATTTCAAAGTCAGAAGTGTTTTAACTTCTTTTTCATTTTATTTATTTTCTATAGATACTTTCAAGGTGCAAGTTGAGCAAGGCAAAAGGTACCTCCTCCGTGTCATAAACTCACCATGAGCAACGAGTTCTTCTTTGCTGTTGCCGGCCACAACATGACTGTCGTCGGAAGCGATGGGAGCTACACCAAACCCTATATCAATGAATATATCATGATCACCCCCGGTCAAACATTTGACCTCCTCATAGAGGCCAACCAATTCACCAACTCCTCGGCAGCTTATCGCTACTACATCATTGCCACAACCATTTTTCGATGGAAGTGTGGTCCTCTCTCGAGACCCCAATGTGACAGTGGCTGTCCTAGAATATAAAACTAACGGTACAATGCCAGCGACCGTACCTGTTTCCATCTCCTTGCCAGAATTCGGTAACACCACTGCTGCGGCTGCATTCATTGATGGTCTACGCTCCCTGGCGAGCTCAGATCACCCGGTTAATGTACCACAAACAATTGATGAACACATGTTTAACACAATATCGGTGATGAAGTAGAATGCCCCAATAATGCTACATGTTCTGGTATATTCGGTACCAGGTTCGGTGCCAGTCTGAACAATGCCAGTTTCCAAAACCCTGTTGCCTTAGTCGA